>JAFMSR010000962.1:0-37146 GCA_022818135.1 Saxidomus purpurata | reverse complement strand
GTCAGAATAACCAATAATTTTATGACAAAATCTAAGTACAAAAAGGGGCACAACTCTTTCAAATATGACCTTGACCTACAAAATTTGGCAGCATCACGACACTAAAGTCTTATGTCATAAACAATATACAATTGTGAAGTTTCATGAAGAAATCTTAAGATATGGCAAAGTATAGAAACGTTAAGTTTATGTGACGGACGGACCTACAGACGGACAAAGCGATCCGAAAGGTCGACATAAAAAGTTTGTGTACTAACCAGGTCCTAATTTGTAACTTTTTCAGATGTCTTTAAAAACACTAACTTATTCAGCTAGAAAAAGTGGGTGCAGCCACTTGAGACTAGTCAGTGCATGCCCTTTCTACATGCCTCATCCATTACTAATATCCCCTGGAGACTCCTCTTTACAAGGTTGATTGCAAAAGTTCATTACTTATTCCATGCTGCATCTTTTTAGATGCAAACATGCTCAAACTTACATGCATAATTTAGACAAAAAGAAGTATATTTATACAAATCAATACACATGTTACACCAATTACAACAATACAATCAAGGCTACTGATTAAAATTGATTACAGCAGGTAATGCTACAAAAGGTGTCCTGCTGTAATTTTTTAACTTATCCCCTCGAGCCGTATCAAGTATATTCCACCATAGGTGTACAGATTATTCAATACCAAAATATTAACAAGAGGGCCATGATGGCCCTGTATTGCTCACCTGTCTACCATTGGCAAAAATAAAAAGGTTATTAATAGCAGAAAGGATCAATTTTTACCTTTGGCTCATGATATCCTCTTAATAAGCCTATGTAAAATCAAAAGACCCCCTCCCCCCCCAGGCAGGGTTAATTTTGACCCTGAGGTCAGGATTTGAACAATCTTGGTAGAGAGTCAATTATTGCCACATGCTGAATATCTAAGCTCTAGGCCTCATTATTTTGCTGTCTGATCATGATCTGCACTGTTGGCTATTCATTTTTTTGCTGTCTGATCATGATCTGCACTGTAAGCTATTCATTGTATGTTGGCTGGTCATGATCTGCACTGTCAGCTTTTTATTTTTTGCTGTCTGATCATGATCTGCACTGTTTGCTATGCATTATTTAGCTGTCTGATCATGATCTGCACTTTCATAATTTAGCTGTCTGATCATGATCTGCACTTTCATTATTTTGCTGTCTGATCATGATCTGCACTTTCTGACAAATTTCAAGGATATCTGGGCTGAAAATGTAACATCTAGAGTGTTAACAAGGTTTTTCCATATTTGGGCTGTGACCTAGTTTTTGACCCCAGATGACCCATATTCGAACTTGGGCTAGAAATCAACTTAACAACCTTTCTGACAAATTTCCAGGATATTTGGGCTGAAAATGTTACCTCTAGAGTGTTAACAAGGTTTTTCCATATTTGGGCTGTGTGACCTAGTTTTTGACCCCAGGTGACCCATATTAAAACTTGAGCTAGAAATCATAGAAACAACCTTTCTGACAAATTGCCAGGATATTTGGACTGAAACAGTAGCCTCTAGAGCCTTAACAAGATTTTTCTATTTTTGGGCTCTGTGACCTAGTTTTTGACCCCAGATGACCCATATTCGAACTCGTCCGAGTAATTACTGGGACAAACATCCTGACCAAGTTTCGTGACAACTGAGGAAAAAATGTGACCACTAGAGTGTTAACGAACTAAATGTGGACGGACGACGGACATTCATCGATCCTAATAGCTCACCCTGAGCCAGCTCAGGTGAGCTAAAAATATCAAAATTTATCCTGGCGTAACATCCCACATCTCAAATACTGCTGTGAGAGCTACATTTTCAGCTAACTAGCAAATTACTTACAAACTACATGGATATAGGTAAGTCTGCCAAAACATTCTGGCTTCCGACAATATTCAACAGTCCAGCATATAGCAAAAGCAAAATAGATTCGAGTTTCCTGCACCTGCAAAAATGTCTTGATGAAGAAAAGTAACCTCCATTACATAAAGTTGGTAATTTAATAGTAAACTTTTTTCATACTACATAACTTATACTAACCTTGAACACTTTTCCAAGGCATTGTCGTCGCTTAAAGAATTGTGTCAGTGACATGTTCCTATCCCACCTATTCACTTTCAGCCATTTACACAGTGCCAACACAAACTAAAATTTCTACAACCATAATACTTCAGGAGTCATCACGTCCTCATTACTGCTACATTATGCATTCTGAAATGATAAATATTTGATATCACAAGACACTGCTGTGTTGTAAATGATGAATGTTCCCCAATTCATAGGGGATAAGTATGTTGTGTGTAACTGTGTAAGAATTAAGGTGAAACTTATCTCTATGCCTCATAGATACTCCTTTCTACTCCTTTACTGATTGCCCCATACATACTCCTTTTAACGCCTCTACTGACTACCGCATAGATACTCCTTTCTACTCCTTTCAACTTGGTCAGGTTTAAATGCCAGAAAATCAATTAAGTATAAAAAAAAAATTTCTTACAAAAGCATTTTGGTGAAGTTTAATCCTAGTGCAATAAAATTCTTTCACAAAAATATGTAGTTACTATAAGAAAGTTATTGGTAATTTACAGCTAAAGACAGGTAGAATTTTTCTAATTGTCAAGGACTAGTTCTAATAGGATAATAACAGATTTTTACAGAAAAAAATGTTGCAGATATAATTTTCTACATGACTTGATTTTAACAATTTTCCCTTAGGGAATATGTGACAACCAATTAAATTGCTGAATTCCATAAAGCATGACATTTGTGTCAGAACAATATGGGATTAATGATTACATAATCAGGTGTGTATATTGACCACAGCTGTCAAAACAAAGCAATTAGATGACCCTTGGTATCACTTTCAATGATCTCCAATCATAGTGTTTTTATAAGCTGATTAAATTTCTTTTGATCATGTTTCTTATCAAAACATTAAATATTAATCAAATTTTATGACCCATGAATATCTGTTGATTTCATAACCCCAAAAAAACACAATGGATTGGTCAACATGATAATCCAATGAAAATTAAAAATGATTAAAACACGCCCATTGTTTATATCCCTTTTCCTGTAATTTATAACCCTTCAGTTTCTGCTCTCTGCCCCTCGTGGCGTGCACGTCGCGGAGCAGGCGTGGGGTCTCGACGGAAACTGGGTCAAACACAATAACAGGACTTTGTCCATTTGTACTTCTACAGCGACCTAGTAACTGTCGGGGCCTCAGCTAACGACGAGGGGGTGACTCTAACAAGAGCCGTTTGTTGTTTAAACGCACACCACAGAAGAAGACCTCCGAGATGAGATGTCCACCTCTGCACTTCAAGAACCCTGTGTGCCGGTGACGTCTGCCGGGTGACAGGGGACCACCACTCCAACAGCGGGATGATGACGGGCGGTTCTACCACGACACCAGAAGACCTCCTTACAGTGTTTGTGCTGGGGGGAGGCAACCTTTCTTGCCACGTTCGGACAGGGTCACTCACATCTAGGTCGGAATTGGCCGCGTGAGTGACCTACTTTTGGGACTCTAAATTTCTCTTTAGCCAGTGGAACTGGGGAGAAGGACGATTGAGCGACTGACAGCATGTGCTCTGGGAAGCCTGATGGCAGGGGCTGGTACCCCTATTCTCAATGATTAGGCTACAGAGTCGCATCATGTGTGGGGCAGCTTGGATACTTGAGTTCGCATCATGCAGCAGGAAACCTGGAATGGGTGGTGTGCTTACTGACAAGATTGAGCTTGAAGCTTGTTGGTAGGCCCGCTCAGGAAAGGGAACTCTGGAGTGAGTGGTGACCTACTGACCTATTTTTGATGGTAGGCCCACTCACACTGGTGGAGCTAAGACACGCCTAGTTGTGTGTCTTGGCCGCCTGGGTGAACCTTGACCGGAACTCACCCCAGTCTCTCGGCAGTGATCGTAACGGGTTCTCAGCATGTGGGAGACATGCATGCTTCGTCTCTTGAGATACTCGTTATGGTCACTGTTAGACAGCGAACTTCTGTCGTGAGAAGACTACCAGAGAACCTGCAGTAGGATGGGGCCTCTTGAGGATGAGCTTCAGCTCTGGGCTGATGGACACAGACGACTAGTTTTGGCTGTGACCACTGGTTCAGACTGAGTACTGACTGTCTCTCAGCAGTGCCGGATGAGGGTTCACCGACCCGATTTCGGCACTGTGCTGAAACGCACGAAATGGCACCCGGTGCCTTAAGCACCCGTAGTGGGGGCGTTAAATGCGGTTAAGCAGAGAGATACCAGTAGGCCTTGTATGTGATGCGGCCGTGGCCGAGGCCTGAGTTAATCACTACCACCAGAGTGCTTGCTGTCGACTGTTCTCGGATATCTCACCAGGAAAACTAGCTGATACTGACTGGAAATTGCAGTCAGGTAAATTTCTCCTATTTTTGGCTCAAAATTCTATTTTTTAGGCATGACGGGAGACATGCCGGGGTCTCATCCCGATCTCAAGCTTACATAAATGCTCTTTGGGACGGACCTTGATAAAATTCTCTAAACGAAACGAAACGAAACCCTTCAGTTTGTGTTTGAGAGTTAGATTCTAAATTATTCTGTCTTCTTTCATTTACTTTTAAAAACACTCTGAAAGGAAATACATTTAGATTGAAAATGCCTAAATATGTTTAAAAATGTGAAATGACTGTTTTTAAGACTCACAATTCAAGAAATATTCATCACACAATTTTGAAATTTATACCATTAGAAAGAAAATTTAATCATGAAAAACTTTTATATTGGTCAGTAAATGATCAAATGAAGTGTTAATAGAAAACAAATAGCTTGAATAACACAGGTACCTTTTTTGTATTTTTACCAATAACCTGTATGGGGATAGTGTACAGATAATGCTATTATCTGTGTAAGGAAAGTAACACTGATAAGGCTTAATGTGTATGAGGCATAATTCAGAAAAAAATATTTTGGGATGGGTGGGTGAAGGGGTTAGAGGTAAGGGGGGACGTTGGGTGTAGGGAGGGGGGAGTATATTTTATAACTGTGTAAGAATTAAGGTCAAGCTTATTAACAAACAAGAGGGCCATGATGGCCCTTTATCGCTCACCCGAGTACAACTGCTTTTAAATTTGGGCTCTGTGACCTAGTTTTTGACCCCAGATGACCCATATTCGAACTTGAGCTAGAAATCATAGAAACAACCTTTCTGACATAATTTCAGGATATTTCGGCTGAAAATGTTACCTCTAGAGTATTAACAAGGCTTTTCCATATTTGGGCTCTGTGACCTAGTTTTTGACCCCAGATGACCCATATTGAAACTTGAGCTAGAAATCATATAAACAACCTTTCTGACATATTTCCAGGATATTTGGGCTGAAAATGTTACCTCAAGAGTGTTAACAATGTTTTTCCACATTTGGGCTCTGTGACCTAGTTTTTGACCCCAGATGACCCATATTCGAACTTGAATCATCAAAGCAACCTTTCCCACAAATTTCCAGGATATTTGGGCTGAAAATGTTACCTCTAGAGTATTAACAAGGTTTTTCCATATTTGGGCTCTGTGACCTAGTTTTTGACCCCAGATGACCCATATTCGAACTTGAGCTAGAAATCATATAAACAACCTTTCTGACAAATTTCAAGGATATTTCGGCTAAAAATGTTACCTCTAGAGTGTTAACAAGGTTTTTCCATATTCAGGCTGTGTGACCTAGTTTTTGACCCCAGATGACCCATATTCGATCTTGAGCTAGAAATCATAGAAACAACCTTTCTGACAAATTTCCAGGATATTTCGGCTGAAAATTTTACCTCTAGAGTGTTAAAGCGACTGCACTCCAGATGGACAAGTTACGCTAAAAAAAGAAAATTTTCAATTTCAAGAAAACAATTGTCATTACTGTATCAGGGGCATTGTATTATGATAACGTGACAAGTTTTCTAACAAAAGAAACAATTAAAATGTGTTGTTTTGCTTACTTTTATTGTAGAAAATATCACCCCGTGACTAACGGGGTGGGCTCTTTGGTATACCAATATTTTTAACTCGCATCAAATCAGCTGACTCCGTAGTGTAGTAGGTTAAGCCGCTGTAAATTTTTTTGTAAATGCAAAGATCCGAGTTCAAAACCTGGCTCGGGTAAATATTTTTTTTCTACCTTTATTTTTAGCTCTTACACAAAGAAAATAATCTTAATGCTGACAAATTGAATATATATTGATTTTACAAAAAAAAAAAAATTTACTAAGAATTTGGAGTGCAGTCGCTTTAACAAGGTTTTTCCATATTTGGGCTGTGTGACTTAGTTTTTGACCCCAGGTGACCCATATTAAAACTTGAGCTAGAAATCAACCAAACAACCTTTCTGACAAATTGCCAGGATATTTGGACTGAAACAGTAGCCTCTAGAGCCTTAACAAGATTTTTCTATTTTTGGGTCATGTGACCTAGTTTTTCATCCGAGATGACCCATATTCGAACTCGTCCGAGTAATTACTGGGCCAAACATCCTGACCAAGTTTTGTGACAATTGAGGCAAAAATGTGACCACTAGAGTGTTAACGAACTAAGTGTGGACGGACGACAGACGACGGACATTCATCAATCCTAATAGCTCACCCTGAGCCTACAGCTCAGGTGAGCTAAAAATTCAAATCTATCTCTCTCATGGTTTTGGAGATATGTTCCAGACAAGTTCCAGATGACAAATTCAATAAATTGGAAACACCATTTCAAGCAAACATCTTTTTGGGCACCCGCATAATTTCTGCTCTCGTTCCCATACTAACTGTGTGACGTGAAACACTAATGGGATTTCCTTCAGTATTTATTTACCAAACTATTCAAGCATAAAAATTGCTGATCAGTTTTCCCAAAGGAAAGACAAATTAAACTATTCAACCATTATGAATATACTCCTAAAATTTAGGTAGGCCAATGTGATGTGAGGGGTATGCTTTACTTTAATCTACATGTAGGGATGTTAACAAATACTCAAATTGATTTGACAGCTTTAAGTTCCACAATCTGACCAAAACCAAACACATTTTTTTCCAACTTCTTTAAGAAAATACACAAATATTAAATTAAATATCATTGTAATGTTTATAGCATTTTAAAAGACACATATAAAATTTGACAAAAAAGAAAGAAACAGAAGTTTTCATGAGAATTTGGTGATTTTTTCGGGCCAATTTAGGGCTGAATTTCAGCTAAAGCGTTGACCAAAATTGTTATAAAAACATAAGCTTCAAATCAATAAAATCGCTTGAGAATCAATTTTTGTCATATCTGATACTATGGCAAGCGAAATGCACATTAATCCTTTAAACTATAGGTTTAACTGTTAAACCCATAGTTTAACACCTCTTCAACCCCTAGTTTCAGGTGCCGTTTGCACATTAATATTTAAACCATGGTTTAAAGTCTTAAACTGTAGTTTAAAGTCTGTTAAACCCATAGTTTAAGAGACGACCAATCAAATGAGCTGAAACCCCGGTTTAAAGTGTCACGTGACTCGTTAAAACGACAATTACATACATTTACTTTAAACTGTGGTTTAAGACATTAATCTAGGGTTTTATGCGCCAAATGCACATTTAATCTGTCAAACCCTAGGTTTAACTCTTAAACCCATAGTTTCAGGTGCCGTTTGCACATTAATTTCTTAAACCGTGGTTTAAAGTCTTAAACCGTAGTTTAAAGTCTGTTAAACCCATAGTTTAAGAGACAACTAATCAAATGAGCTGAAACCATGGTTTAAAGTGTCACGTGTTCTCTTAAACCCCTAGTTTAAGAGACAACCAACCAAATTAGCTGAAACCACAGTTTAAAGTATCACGTGACCTTTCACTGTGACGCGTGGAATTTGTGTGTAAACATTCACAACATGACATAGGCTGTCAAAAAACAACTCTTTGGTCATTATCTATACGTAAGCTTTAAGAATATAAGTCAATAACAAAGGGATTATTTGCAATTTGACAGTTTTCGACCAAATGCTGTAGTGTTAAAACTAGTTTTCGACCACATGTCGAAGTCTTGTTTTTGACAAACTGTCGTATTGGACCAACTATCTTATTCGGCGAAGTGTCGTAGTCGACGAAATGTCATTCGGCGAAATGTTGTGCACCGCATAGAATCGAGTATTCCTACCGACCATGTCTCTTTATGTGAGAAAATTGTTTCAAACGGAGAAGAGGAGTCTTGTACTGGTGCTTAGCAGAAACAATGTTTAGGTAAACTGCCCGCCTGTTAAAATGACTAGCAGCCCCCATAGTAACATGATGTCATGCCTTTACAAAGTTGCGCTGTGACCAAATTTATTAATTCAGTTGCCTGTTTGTATATAAAGTGAAGTTCAATTTCGGATTGGCTCGATCATTTCCGGTTTCGTATGAGAAATTAAAGTCTATGATATTATATGTTTTTTTTGTACAAAACTTGTTACAAGTACATTTTTTTCGGAAATGTAGTTTTTTCATATACTGTAACCCGTCATACAAGGACCGTGTAGCCAAATATTCTTATTTAACATCCGAAATATTGCAAATTGTCAAATAAAGGCAGGCCTAGATGAACGATTGTCAAAGTGATATGCAATTTATTATAACAAATATACAAGCAATTTCAAGTCTTTGTGACCATTGACACGAGGGTGTCAGATCAATGTTGTTTTTTTTTAAATAGGTTAAAACGCATATATAAAGAAATATTGTATTGAATGTACGAATGGATAAAAAAACAAGTTTACGCTTTGCGCTAATCTTTTCTCATATCCAAAATGATTACTTTTAGATATTGTCCAAATAATTGTTTATAATGTATAAACTAAATCAAATTTAAAATGCGAAATTAAAAATTTATCAAATACAGATTTTCTACATGTATATCATTCGTTATTATATTATATATAAAACCGGGGTTTTAGCTAATTTCATTGGTTGTCTCTTAAACTATGGGTTTAACAGACTTTAAACTACGGTTTAAGACTTTAAACCACGGTTTAAGAAATTAATGTGCAAACAGCACCTGAAACTATGGGTTTAAGAGTTGTTAAACTATAGGTTTAAGAGTTAACTGAATTAATGTGCATTTGGCGCGTAAAACCCTAGATTAATGTCTTAAACCACAGTTTAAAGTATTATATGTAAAACATCGTTTTAACGAGTCACGTGACACTTTAAACCGGGGTTTCAGCTCATTTGATTGGTCGTCTCTTAAACTATGGGTTTAACAGACTTTAAACTACAGTTTAAGACTTTAAACCATGGTTTAAATATTAATGTGCAAACGGCACCTGAAACTAGGGGTTTAAGAGGTGTTAAACTATAGGCTTAAAATCACTGATTTTATGGTTGTCACCTATTTCCGCGACCCCCGTCGAAATCGTTGTCAGAATTTTTAAGCCTCCGTTTGCAAAAAGTATACAAACAAATACGCGGATTTAAATGATTCCAATAAAACTGTTCAATACACAATTAAACTCTAACAAAAAGTCTAATATAGACCATTTTTTAAGAACTGTCAATTGTGAATTTTCTACAAAATTTTGTGAAAAAAAAAGATACTTTTTAGCTTTGTGAATGGGGCCAAATCGACCCCCAAAAAATCGCTGTAAACTGATAAATTTTTCTCTCATTTTTGATTAAATTTTTCTCAAGAAATTTATAACTGCGAGCAACTATTCTTTCCTGAGAACTTGCGTTTTTATCTTTTTAAGTCAGACTATTAGCATGATTAGTGGCTTGAAGATTCAATCATAATATCATGAAAATAGGGTTATACGTTACTATGAGCTAGCTTTTATGGCGACGTGGTAGAGTGTCCACTTCTATAGCGTACTGGAGTTCGAATCCAGCTGGGGGCGAAGTATTACGGTTTCATTTGGCGCCCACCGTAAATAACCCACATGTTTGGAAGCAATGCATTATTAGAACGTCCCACAGACATTCACATTCCAAGAAATACACTTCACTATGTAACTGTTTGGTGGAATGACTTGAAAATGAGCTTGTTGAAGTTGTTTGCAATGTGAACTACGCCATGTCTTTTTACCTGTTGCTCCCATACATTTCAGCCCGACTATAGGTATACATACGAGTATTTAATTGAATAGTGAAAACAATTACAATAATTCTACTGATATACCCATGTCAAATCAGAGTATCGACTCCGTGACGATACTTATAACTTTGCAGCATCTATACAACTTCCGCTGACAGTTTTTTAATTCTAAAACATTTCTTTCATGGTTATCTATTTTATAATATAATTTTTTATATATCCCTTCTAAATAGATCTTACAACTAATGTAAATGAAAATTGTTTCTTAAAAATAATCAATCAAATAACATGACGTAGATCTTCCATGTCATATCACGCACTGGGATTGTCTAAAATCTGTAAATAGCAACAATAGGATTTCGGTATAATACGCACTCGTAATTTAATTATTATGCATCCAAATTCCTGAATATATTTTATTCAACGATAAAATACTGGGAGGCATTTATTATTTCTTAATAGAAAGGAATCGCTATGAAGGGTTTGACACCTTATGCTTTCGCCCAATATAGGTATTGCCTATTTTCATATTAACATGTGTGTAACAATTTACACAAGCGGCTGCTTTTCCTATATATAAAAATATAGGGAAAAGCCTGTATTCTATTTTACGATAAAATACAGCACGTTTTTCCAAAGACGACGTGCCTTAAATGACGTAACGACATGACTTATGTAAACAAGTGCGTCCAATCGTATCTCTTGTTTTAAGGTTACAGTGACGTACTACTACGCATTAAATAAAGTTCAGGATGGTTTTCAAAGAAAATAACGTGTTAGAATTGAAATAATAAATTGTTCCCTATATTTTATCGTTGAATAAAATACAGTCAGTCATTTGGATGCGAAAAATTAAATCACTCATGCTACAAACTATAAAGGAGTTTTTACAGAGTTGAAACATAATTATGTTATGTTGAAAGAAACAAGAGGGCCAAGATGGGCCTATATCACTCACCTTGGCACAAGACCACTTGCCTGGTGGAAGATCACTAGACAATGTTATATACCAAATAGGTTTTCCTATATACATCTTTGCAAAACAAATGACCCCCCCTCCAGGGAAAAGCCAATTTTGATCCAAGGGGCATAATTTGAACAAACATTGAAGAGGTCTACTAGGCAATGCTACATGCCAAATATCTAAGCTCTAGGCCTTGTGGTTTCAGAGAAGAAGATTTTTAAAGATTTTCCTATATAAGCCTTTGTAAAACTAAGTGACCCCGGTGCGGGGTCAATTTTGATCCCAGGGGCATAATTTTAACAATCTTGGTAGAGATCCACTAGCAAATGCCACATGCCAAATATCTAAGCTCTTAGCCTTGTGGTTTCAGAGAAGAAGATTTTTAAAGTTTTTCCTATATAAGACTATGTAAAACTAAGTGACCCCCCGTGCAGGGTCAATTTTGACCCGGGGGTCATAATTTGAACACTCTTGGTAGAGGTCCACTAGACAATGCTACATGCCAAATATCTAAACTCTAGGCCTTGTGGTTTCAGAGAAGATTTTTAAGTTTTTCCTATATACATTGTAAGCCTATGCAAAACAAAGTGACTCCCGTGCGGGGTCAATTTTGATCTTTGAAGATTTTTAAAGTTTTTCCTATTTGTTGCCATAACAACCAGAGTTCTGCATGGATTGGAATTCTTTGAACAACTTTGATAGAGCTTCATGCAAGGAACATCCCTGCAAAGTTTCATCAACATTGGCCCAGTGGTTTCAGAGGAGATGTCGTTTGAAGGAAATGGTGGACGGACGTACTACGTACAACAGACACCGGACGAGTGCGATCCTAGTAGGTCACTCTGGCACTTTGTGCCAGGTGAGCTAAAAAGCACACACTTAGACATTATCAGTTGCATAAGAAAGGTAACTCAATGCAAGTTATCTCCCATACACCAACAAGTAATTTAGTAATGCTTTAGCCTGGTATAGGTATTGCCTATTTTCATAGATCTATTACATTTGAACCGACTACCTAAACAAAAATAAAATATTAGGGTATGTGACAACCTCCAGATTTGAACTGTATATGAAAATAAACAGTTAACACAAATAAGAACATTTGCAACGAAAACAACAAAAGACTAGGTATTAGAGGTGCAATGATTCAATGCAATTCATCCGAATTCACCTACGGTGCCCACGATCCAATTCGCGATTCAAACATGGACATTTTCGATTCAATTTGTTTTTTAGTCCCACTTCGCCTACACATAATTTATTATCAGAATCCTGGCCTTTAGCCACGCTTAGTCGTGCCTAAGTCACTTTCCCTGTTACTTATAATTGTACCGGTGAAATAAAATGAGTTTTGTCGTGATGCTTAAGGACCGTCCGAAAAAAAGTATGTTCAAAATTAAGTATGTTTAAATTGTGGAAACATTTCGCCAAATTGTTGTGATTCATGTAAAAAATCGATTTAAAAAAAGGTATCGGCAAAAAAAAATCAAAATCAAATGTCAGCTGAATCGTTGCAGCCCTACTAGGCATGTAAAATAGCAAATGCACGTTGTCACGCGAAAATGTACCTTCGGACATTTGTTACATTATCATTACATTTTTACCAATAGCGATATAAAATCGCATAAAGTGCTAAGTCTGACTCGAATGCTTTGCCGACAACGACGTATACAAGTATTTGTAAATGCCTTGAGAGTAAATCCTTGAATTCTTAGTCATCTGGACGCAGGGATCACGTTTGAGGGCAACCTGGGCGAAATAGTCGCCGTATCCACGACCATTTTGCCGTGATCGCATGAAAAAGCGAAAACAAAGTCGCTCTATTTTTTGTAAACACTGACAAAGTTTTCAAGTGTCAATCTCGATACTGCACCGCCTACTCGCTACCGTTTGTTATATCAGCTTTCATTGGTCATTAAAAAACGTTAAGCCAATCAAAAGCGACAAGACAGCATAGCGATTTAAAGGTTGACATGTGTGTTTTGACATGTGTAATGTTACACACTTTATTTATGCAAAGAATATCAGACACTGCTTGTTTAGTTGTTGACCGTTTGCTGCTGCATTTTTTTTCTCGGTAATCAATTCATTAATCGGCGATTAAAATCAGTAGGAAAATTATTATGCAATCACATTGCATTTTAATGTAAAAATGTTAAAAAGTTCCAAGGAACCCACAGAACATAATATTATGCTGATAATAGAATGTTTATTAATGAGAAAGAATTTTTATGAATAAAAAGTTTGTTTTATGCAGTTGTTTTAGTATGAAAAGGGTCTACTGATTTTACATTCAACGTTATCAACACGTTGTACAAACTTCTCCCTGTTCTGAAAAACTTCTCCCTTATATCTCTGGAGGGAGAAGTCACCTAGAGCTCCCTATGAGTCTGGGCTAGCGTGATCCCTGGGACGCATATTAATAAACGCGTAAGATGCAGGCTTTTCCGCAAATGTTTTGTCATCTGTAGTGAGGCTCCTGTAGCAGATAAAATCTAAGTAAATAACAATGTAGTAATATCTCAGCCTCAGTCCGAGGTTTTGGACAATAGAGATTTTTCTCCCATATGTTTTGATGGACTATTTCACCAGATATGATATTCATCGAAAGAGGATATAATGTTGCAACAAAAAAATAAATGATGCTGTTAGGAAATGATTACTGCAATAATTTACTGCCCATCTAAATTGAAGTGAGTTTTCACGTCAAATTGTGATATGTGACGTCATTGTTAGCGTGAACAATGACGCCTTAGGTTTACTTTTTCAGAATGTTGTAATTTTGTATTTATTGGACGTAGGTTACTGAAATTTTCCCAGAATGTTGTTTGTGCAAAATATGCAAGAAAGCTAGTTTCCAACTTATTTGTCCGAAGACCCATTTTCTTTTTTATAACGAGTTATCAAAGTATAATTTATCATCAAATAAATTAACGTAAAGCTAGGCATTTTAACTAGTAGATTATCTCACTTGGAGAAAAGTAAGTGAAATACTTTACATTAAAAAATATTAACAAGCGTGTTACCGAACAAACCTTTATTCGAAATGCTAAAACCTATAATATTAAATAGCTAACTGCCTTTTAAAAGTTTTGTGATGTCCTTTGAATTGAATAATTCTATTAATTAAATCATACTTGGTATGCATTTGATATTTCTGCATATGTATCTATTTCTGTCCTCATTAAAGTCTTTCACCTAAATACCGGGAAAATTTACTGATATATACACTCTGCTTAAATTTTGTTTTTAATTATATATAAACATTTGTTGCCGACGTGTTACTTATTTTTGACTTCCAATGCTGTATGAAAATATCTCGTAACATTTGAGGAAACTTGTTTAGCTATTTACTAGTTATAAAAACTTTGACTATACCAAATGCCAGAGAATCCAAGATGCCATAAATATTTCTTAATGTTTCCTAGTCATTGTGATTTAAAATAATTATTTGAATGTAGATTATGGAGCTTAGTGTATTTTTTTGCTACCAATTTAGTAGTTTTATCGCTATCTATGTTTTCAAGTAACCGTACCCAATAAGCAGTGGCTCTATTTTTTATATCAACTGCTAACGGTGTTATTCCAAGTTCGGTGTAGATTTCTTTAAGTTATATATGTATTTATAGAATTTTAGTTATACCCTTTCGAGTATTTCCATGTTACCAAATCCCCAAATTTCACTTCCATAAAGTAACATAGGTTTACAGAGTTTTCAAATAGCTCAATTTGCAAATCATATGGCAGCGATAACATTTTGATTTTCCTTAACAAGGCGAACATTGCTTTACTAACATATTACTAACTTTACTAACATATTTCCATACTGCATTCAGTATACAGCATAAAAATCTAAAAAAAAAAGCTTCTTGGACCATTTAAGTAAACACAAATATTCCACGTCATAGTACAATTTGAATTGCGCGTGACTAAGATCCCTAGGCCATAGGGCAAAATTGTCGTCAGAAGTACAAAAAATGAGAAGTAGCACCAGACAAATAATACAAACAAAACTCGGGTCTTTAACATCAAGATCAAGTTCACACCTAGAGATCAAAGTTTGAAATGAGATTAAAAATATGTGTTATAGCCATATTTGCCAGAGGATATCAGTTCAACGAATTTGTTGTTTCTGTATAAATGTAATTTGCATATTATAGGCATCCTCTATTTTATTGTAACAAGACAGTTATTCACAATATTAGAATCAAAAGGAATCTACCTGCCTATCTTATATGTATCGCAGATAAACTTATGATATCATCCACCGAAAAGAGAAATCCGAATGAAAATTACAAATGTTAACCGTTTTTTAAAACATATCATAGCAAATTATAAAATCCATACAAACATGTTTGAGAACATAAAACTCGCTAAAAGATGATCACCTGAATGCAAAGCAATTTACAGTAGTGCGAATCTCAAACTTCAAACGAAGATCAATTCAAGTCTATGATAAAAATAACGACTGATTCCTCAGTGGTTTTACAGTTACAGATGTGCATGGCTTCTAATTGGCAAAAAATAGTTTACTGTAGTAAATGCAGCAAGAGAAGTTTTGATAATTAATGTTTATATTGCTTGAGGGACCGACATTTCAATCTAAATCGAAGTGTTTTTGCATACTAAACTCCTCATGTTGTCTTCTTTGCGCTATGGACTATTTACTTGCTTGTTATTTCTTTATACTTATTCTAATTAACCACCAACTGCTAAATTAAATTTTGTATACAGAAAAAATAGTTCAATAGCAGCTGCCATTCATTGATAACCTGTATAACAAGTGTGAAATGATTTTTATTTAAACTGTAAAGTTATGCGTTAACATATTTTGTAGAAATTACTTTCGACTGATTTCAGTATAATGAAAGGTAATGGGTAAATAAGATAACATACTTTTTAAGCTGAAACGCTGAAAGTGGCCTAGTGTGGAAACATATTGAGATATGTAAAACCATTACATTAATACATTTAGGAAAACTATGAAAAATACACACAGTCACTACATTAGCTGCATAAAAGATAATACAAAACACAGCTAAAAGCCAAAATACAAGTGTTTAAAACATCGTACCTTACAAAGCCAATATACGCGTACCATTCTATTGTCTATATTATATTATATATATATTGTCCTATTTGATAGACGAACATTTGCTAAAGAAAGATTCTTTTAGCATAAGATGAAACATTAACTGACTTACACAACTATATCCCAGTAATGGAGTATGCTATGTTCTAATCGCTCTATATAGATAACATTTGCACTTCAAAGAGTAAATATATTTTTGTACTATCCTATAAAGAAACTTGTTAACTATGTTGAGATTGTAGTAGATGTAAAAAAGCGACGACTTAAACAATACATCCAGAAACCTTGTCAAAATATGCTGCAATCTAGAGTTTGACATATTTGATGATAAATTTCTATGAGTTGGTAAACGCTGGAGTAATTTGGCCTAAAGCCACATTGGTTACGAAATATTAGGTTGTTAACATGTAAATGATTATGAACATGTTTATAAATAACTCTTTCCATCACCTTTCCTAGACAGCTTAAGAGAGATATCAGTCTGTAATTGTTTGGAATGTCGGCCTTGCCTTTTTTGAATAGTGGAATAACCTGTGCAGGTTTTCCCATGCTGATGGAAAAACACCTTCTTGAATTGACCTTGTATAAATAACAGTTAAGAAGAAAAAGTGTTCCCTTCGGGGGGGTTGGGGGCTGGTTTGGGGGGGTGGGTTTTTGGTTTTGGGGTTTCCTGTTTGATATTATTTTTGTTTTTTTAGCAATAGTTCTTGCAATTGATTTTAACATTCTGTGACTAATACTATCCGGACTTATTTTTTTTTTTTAAATTAAGTTTTTAAAAAACATAAGTGTTTTAAAGTTTTGTTTTGTTTTTATTTTTAATTTTTTTATTAGATTTTATTTCAAAGGGGGGGGGGTATTCTCTAATATTGTACTGTAATTAATAAATAACCAGTTACTTTTACTTACTGAAACCGATTGGACTATCTTTGTTTTTCTTGTTTAACGGATGAATCTGAATTAAAGGGAAAGTGCTAATGTGACAAAAGAGGTGCCTACAATTGTAAACACTTTCCGCCGGATCGATAATCTCAAATTATAAAATTATTAGTAAATGACCAGTTGCTTTCGGTTACTGAAACTGCAATGGATAAATGAATAAATTTGAAATTTGGTGTGTGTGTGTGTCTACTGCATAGCTGTCCAAATTATGCCCCTTTAAACTTTAAAACAATCTTCTTGTTACGATAGCATTTGTGTTCCGATAACTAAAAAATAAGCTGGCAGATATTAATTGTGAGGGTTGATAATTAAACAAAGAAGGTGGTGCGTTAGAAGTTTCGTTTAGAATATTTATTTATTACTTAAACAATGTAATTAGGTTTAAATCACAATTCACTTCTAATTTTGAACACTTTTGAAAATACCTTTGGAAACACTTTTTGAAACACTTTCCAGCTCTCTTTTCCTCTCATTGCCTATTTAGTGCTTCTTACTGTTTCAATTCCCAATAACTCAAATTAAGATACTTTTCAAAAGTTTCAATTCACAATAACTCAAATTAAGATACTTTTAAGAGTAAACTAATTTTAATATAATTTATACACAATACAATTAGATGACTGATCTATTTGACTGAACCATTCCTGTAAAAATTGGTCTTCCAACCTTTTCGTAACAGCCAATTTAAAATACTGACATCACATATTTTTGTTCAACATAAATGTAAGACAATCCCAAGTTATGTAATGTTTATTTTAACAAAATTAATAACATTGTTACTATACAAATTATACATTGTTCTATAAAACAATTTACTTATCTTAGTTCTTACTATCTTTATCAACTGACAATTTGCCCCATTATGACAATACTTTGCATTTTATTTGAACTGAAATATTTTTAATACCCAGTTCACCATAAACCATACAGTTTTGGTGTTAATTGTTTCATACCTCGTATAAATTAAAAAATTTCAGTTGGAATTGGTCAATTATACTGACATTTTCCATGCCCCTGACTTCACATGCAGTCATGAGACAGCCATAGAGATTGAATAGGTATATTTGAATAGAAATTAAATGATAACTTTCTTCAACAAAGCAAACATTGCTTTACGTGCTCACTGAACAAGTTAAGATATAGTCTTTGAAAACTTTCATTGCAGTTAAACAATAGGTCCGAACCGTCAGGAACTACCATGTGGACAGAGTAGCCCTTACGCATACATTATTTTCTCCATTGTGACCCCCAATGTTCGTATGAATAGCCATTTCTATTTATGTTGAGTTTAACCAAAAACTTTTACTTTCCATATTTGTACAAAGTGAATATTAAATAGAGTTACACTGTCTCAGTCTTTGATATAGAAAATTATTTTTTCTAAAGAAAATTCATTAAAAAATATACATGAGCGTCTGCCGAAAATGACGTCATATTAAATGGCGGATGCAGCATTACTTCACAAAAAAATCGTGTTTAATTTCGAATTCTTGTTAAATTTGTGAAGGATTGTTCTCTTAAAAGCGTCAAGATGATAATTACACTAAAGACATTACAGCAGCAAACGTTTAAGATTGAAATTGGGGACGACGAACCGGTAAATACAGTTGTAGCTCATTATTTTGAGTTTGGATTGAGTGGGTGGGGTAACGAAACAGGTGATTTTGCCGGCGTGTGATTCAGCATAAGTTGAAAGTGTCATACTATCAAGAAGTGGTTGATGAGCTTTTACTATATGTATTGTGGAAGTTAGATGTTTATACTAACATAATTTATACTAACATTTACATGGAATGGGTGTGAAAGACAAAGAGTGGTGTCATATCTGTGTTGTTCCTGATTTGCACACTTTCTAGCATAAAATGTGCTGTTTTTGCCCATTTTGCCGGTGTTTTAACAGGAGAAAAAACGTGTGTTAACGGGGAGATTCACGCGCCGTTATAACCCGTTTTCATTTATGCGCAGTACAGGGCCATTGTAAACAATGAACCTGTCTTCCAAGTCTTACATCATGTACGGCGTCAACAGTGCTGGGCTTAAAAACCGCTGGTGACGTCATAAATATGACGTAAACAACACGGACGTTGTCCCGCGCATTATTGAACGTCGTACCAGTAAGAGCGTTTCATTTTTATTTCTATGATTTTTTATGTTATTTATGCTAGAATAGCGCTAACGAACGTTTATTCGTGTTATAACATCTGCAGAAACCCTCTGGATATGTTGGTGCCCTCGCCCTAACGGGCTCGGGCAACAACCATCCCTCAGGTTTCTGCAGATGTTATAACACGAAAAAACGTGTGTTAACCCTACAAACAAAGTTAGCACTCTATCCGTATTCGACGACTGTAAACATCACGCACACACAGAGCATGCGCGGGTGTTTAACCCAACCCATATATTAAAATTTATTTGTTACGTTGTTGAATCAGTCCTACGTTTTTAAATTAAACCCGTTCTCAAAGCACTTAAAGATAGAAAATAATTTGTTCCCACTATATAAATAAATTTTTCCACTCTGGCAGGGATTCGATCTCTGATCTCCTGCGTGCCAAGCAGAGATACATAGCACTGCGCTATCGACTCTTTGAATTCCAGAGCGTATAACTTCCATATTGAGCATTACACACGTTTTTTTTTCGGAATGGCGATACAAATTTATGTAAACAAAATAGTTTAACTTCCCAGACACTTTAAATAAGAAGTGGACACATCATAAACTTGGTAGTTTCGTAAAGTATATTCAAATATCTGTTAGAAAAATATTGTCTGCATGTTCAAAAAAATTTCAAAGTTTTAAAAGGCTAGACAAAATGTCAGTCGTTCCGATGAATTTCTTAACTGTATAACACTCGTAAACTATCAATTATCGGTCAGTTTTTATCATATTTCTTTTATTTTATTTTTCATTCAATATTCAATCAAAAACCATCAAGTTCTCATACATGGAAGAAAATTGTTTACCGTGGTGAGCTTTGCAAACGGACATGTGTCGATTTCCAACGCGCAATAGCACGCTTACCGTAATTCTAATATGGCGGTTCATTTGCATAATTTATTCATAAACGCAGGAGCATAGAACTTTATTAGTGTTGCAGTGGCTAGGTAGATTTAGACTTTATCTAGGTAGCCGTAACTACATTTATACACAGCAACACCAACTTGATTCTGGAATACATGAGATGTTCTCTGGTTTATGCAAGAAAAAAGTCTAAAATGACGTGAATAATTTAGGTTTTGATTAATATGAGCCCAGGAAAACTCCTTCAGTTGACAAAGCAGTCTTGCATATTAGTCACATTTAGTGATAGCTGATTCTCTGCTTTGCCGTGACGTCATAGTCATACTCTATCTATCTGCCAGTTATGTCAAACCCTTTACAGGGACATAGACATTTGCTATATACTGACCAGTTAACCAATCGGATTATTAGGTCGCATTCATTTCTTCATTCGGTAAAAGGTGAAAACTCGGTCTTTACCGTTGACTCGTATGCTTATTTTAAACCAAACAAAAAGCTTCTAACAACATAGAATTATTATAAAAATAATCTGATAGTTTCAAGGTAATAAAAGATCGTCGTCTTATTTCATTTCTAATCTTGGTTATTGTATTATTCAAAGTTAAAGATGCATAGAGACCAGTGATAGCAGCCAAGGAATCACCCTTCCCGAATGTAAATAATTTATCAGTACCTGGATGTGCGAAGCCTAGAATAGGTCTATTTAAAATTTCACTTTACGTAACTTTAAGAACCTCATTTGGTTAAAAGCAATAATAAATTTATGAAAAGGAGACTGCTGAGCAAAACTTATTTAGTACTGTTATATTCATAGGTAAAAGCACTTAAAGAAAAGGTTGAAAAAGAAAAGGGAGCAGAAACTTTCCCAGCTGCTGGACAGAAGCTGATATATGCAGGTTGGTTGATTCAGTTAAATTTCGGCACTATTTAGACTTACTATATGTGGTTTGTTACATTTAATTCATTTGTCATGAAAAAGAAATGGAAGAAAAGAGTGACTGTTTTACAGTTGTTATAATATTGTTACTTACAATTGCAGAAGATTCATGGTTTGATAGCCTAGCTACATAATGTTATATATATACTACATCATGTAGTTCATGTAAAATGCATACATGCCGTTCTCCCGTTACTCGCCGGGTTCTCCCGATATTTATACCCTTGCCCCGGCGAAGCTTGCAAAAACACCAAAATCTCCCGATAAATCAAAATTTTGTCTTGAAAGAAAAGAAAATCCATAAAATTCGTTAAATACCCACTTAAGTCCAAGTTTGAATATACAAAGTCAAAACCTTGACACGCGAGATCAATAATTGGTTGATTAGGTGACGAAAGTCAGCTCTTTATTACGCTCGTTAGTGTTAATTGTCAGTAACATCTGGTCATTGCCCGGGGTAATACTTAGCGCCTGACTGACGTAATTGATGTTTGCAACAAGATGACACGTCAGGATTATTAATTGTGATTATATGATACTTTTAATGTACTACTTGATTAAAGATTATGTACCGCCAGTTGAAAGAAATAAAATTGTTGCTTTTGTTTGTTTTGTTTTGCTTTGTATCCAGATCAAACGTAAGTACGACATTATTCTTGTTTCATTAAAATTCAGAGAATTTTGTTTGAGTAATAATTTTGCATATGAGAATCAAGGTTTAAATGTGCTTAAAATGGCGACTGCATGTGTTTACATTATGTTGAATAAAGTATCATGTATGACGTCAGAAACACATGTTTTTTGGTTTTCGATTTTACCCGTTGTGATGTCCAAAAACCCGGCGATTTTTCACAAATCTCCCGTTAATGATCCAACCCTAAACGGCATGTATGGTATCTGGTCAAACTCGAGATGTCCCTTATACATGTTATATTTTACTTAAATTGTTTTAGAGACTTTTTGTTAATGATTTGGCTGGCATTGTTTGTCGGATATTTCATTTGTTTATGTAAAGAGGGTGCCAGTCATATAAATCATATAATGGAGTTACTGGTGACTATTGAGGCTATTATTGCTCATTACAAATACAATATTGTTGAAGTTCCTACATTGCAAGTACATGTACATGTAACTATTGTAATACTGTTCATAGTTATTGACAACAATGTTTTGTTCAAAAGGTATTCACACTGTTGATAATTGCTGTCAATACATACTGCAATGTTAGTACATGTATAACAGAAATGGGCAAATTTAAATTTATCAAATTCTCAACAATGAAATCGTAAAATTTAGCTCTCTTCTACCCTGGACCAAATTTTCACACATATTGATAAAGTTTGACTGATACTAGATTTCAAGCACTTGTACAAATGATTCTAGTAAAAGAATGATTTTTAATGTTGTTATTAAAGCATTTTTAGTCTGCATTGTAGGCATACTACTAGGAAACTCACATATTGCAGTTCATTGTTTTGCACCTATTATAAAGTAGAGTTTTATGGCTTAAAATAAAAAAAAGCATGAAATAAGTTTATGAAGCCCTTTACTTTTCACAATAGTTGTAATTTTTTTTTAATTGGTGCCATAAGAGGGGCTTAGAGGGCAACTTCCTAATTTTATTTCAGCCAGAAACAGAATAATGATCTACCCATTTCTAGAAAAAATAATCATTTTTACAATTTGTTGTCTTGAACAGGAAAGATCCTTGATGATGAAAAACCAGTTGGCTTTTACAAGATTGAAGAAAAGAACTTTGTTGTTGTTATGGTAACAAAGGTAGGACATTTTGTTTATGACATCTTTGAAGTTGAAATCAGTGTAATCTTGATTATGATAGGATTGTTTCAATATAATGGAAGATCATGTTAGAATACTATTATAATACCGCAGATGAATTTGATAGATTGGGGTTGGTCAAGAGTCTCCATGTACAGACCTGTATACACTGTGGACAACACCTGTATGTAGTGTCTGAGCCTGTCTCCTATTTGGAGCCATGTCGTTTTCACTTTTTCTGATTGACTACAGAAACTCTGTAATTGTTGTTTACATTCAAAACAAAATGGTCGATTTGCCTGCAATTCAATTTTGTTAACGGCAATTATAAGCATTGTACACCGCATTTTGAAAATTGATTCTTATTCAGATAGACTAAAACAATTTTCATACATCGATACTATCATTGTGTTCTTTTCTTACTAGATAACTCATTTAAGTTAAGTTAATTTTTTATGCATCTCGATGGAATGTTGTTATTTTAGCACGAAAAACTAGGTCATTGGCACTTACCAACTAATACTCTTAAATTCATATTCTGTCTTTCTGCAACTATGCTGCTGACAGGAAATTCATATATACAAATTAAGCCTCAGGAATGAGGAATAAAATACTGCCAGGTCAGAGATAAATCTGAAACAAATGCCCTTTTCTATGTTCTATTCCAAATGTGTTTACTAAAGGAAAGTCCTGCTAAAATAAAAGTGTACATGTATATCCATATTTTGTGTTAGTCCAATCCAGTGAAGTTGTGTATTGAGAAGTTATTTCTATGTTTCAGGAAATTTAATTAATACTATGTAACTGTATTTGTACAAAAACTTGTAAAGTATTCTGTTTACCGTTACGGATTGAATAGACTGCAAGTGAAAAGATACTTTTTCCAATGAATAAAAAACAACGTGAGACTGTTTGCCTATGTGAGCATTACAAAATCATACAATGGTAAAGTGCTTCGTGGGGATGAAGTGTATTTGTCTCAATTTATTATAAGGCATTATTTAGACAACTGTTAAGGTCTTATTATCTTCAAAATGAATCTGCGGTATTTTACAATGTGAATTTGTTATATAATCCATGACTAGGTATACAGCCTCATATAGCCCGTTATGATTGATAAACATTTGTAAACAGTTCGAACAGATTATACAAGGCAGTGTACCCCATCTAGAATCCATATTACTTAAATAGATTTTCCTCTAATTTACTATGCATTCGTATACACTTGTGATAGACTTTTAGACTGAATACCTTGTTGAAAAAAGATTTATGGACTACCTCTGTAAAATGCCTGTGTTTGCCTCTAGCCAAAGCCTGCTGCAGCCTCAGCTCCAGCTCCTGCAGCGGGGACAACACCAGCACCACAACCCACAGAAAGTACACCAGCTCCCACACAAACAGTACAAGTAACACCTGCTCCAGCAAAGGAAGAACCGAAAGTGGAGGAAAAGTCAGAACCCCCCTCAAACACTACCAGGTATAACACTGTGTTCACTTACCATGTTGACAGGTTGGAGTGAGCAGAGGTCTCATTTGTGTATAAAAAGGTCATTTTTTTGCAGCTTCTTTAAGACAAATTTAAAAAGGAAATACTTTGCAACACAACCCAATCGACAGTTTTAAGGAATCAGAAATTTGATGAATAGACATCAGCATGTTTATGACAAAAACGATCAGTTTTTCACTTTTACCCCTATTACAAAAGGATATAGGAAACACAGATTGGGATTTTGCAGTAAAATTGGTTTATGAATCTTTAAGGTTGCATGCAACCTGTAGATGATCCCTATTGTTTTGGGGGTTAGTGAGTCAAAGGTCAAGGTCACAGTGAGTCAAACTTCGAAATTCATTTGAGCTCACTATTTTGAGATCTAATTATCAAATTTTATAGGATGATTGATCTTACTTAGTAGATGATCTTAATTGTTTAAATGGTCAGTGGGTCATTGTCAAAGTGACCTATGACTACAAAAGGTTTTCACAAAATATACAAAGAACAGTACAGTCAGTCCAGTAGAGAAATACTGGGTCACTTATGAAAATTATTTTCATTACAATAACTTAATTGTAAAAAGTTTCTGATTGGGAATATGGCAGTGTGTCTGCTTATTGTTCATTTAAAGGTGGTCAATTACTTTTAAGCAACGTTTTATGACAATTTTTACTTTTTGTTTATTCTGTTAGAGATTAATTTAATGAACAAAAAGACCCATTACACTGAGTTAGATTCCTATCAGAAATTTACATTTTATTAACTTTTATGAAATTTTGTTATTACTCCCCTTTAATATGAAAGTATTTAAAACGTTGAGTATTTCTTTTTTATTTCAATATAATTTCTACTTTTACATTTGAATTGGATAGATTTACAAATATCCTAACATTCTGAACCAAAATGCAAGTTTTAAACCTACGTGTAGCTTCTGAATTGATTTATTTCAACCTATCTTGGGTGCGCACCCAAGATAGGTAAAGGGAGGTAATAATATCTTTTCAAACTTGAATTTCTAATGAATTCCATCTAAATATATAATATTTAATGCAAATATTTCACAAATATAATATAATAGGTCTTATATTTATATCTTTCTGCAGGCAAAGTATGTGTATCAAATTTTTACTTATGATAAAATAACTCTATCTTGGTTGGGCAACCAGGATAGGAAAATCAAATTTTAAAAATACCTCCAGTGAAAATCTTACTTGAATTAAGCGCTAAGTGAACATAAATAAGTGCAAATGATCAGATGTTAAAGTTTCAAACAAATCTATTACATGGCCAAATTCCAATTATAAACCTTTAAGGATAATCATGTTTAAATTCATTATATTTAGCACAACTGACACTACTGCATCAGAATCTTCATTAGCAACAGCAACAACAACTTCGGCCTCAGAAATATCACAACAATCTCAGTCAGAGACTTCTGTTACATCAGACATGAGCACAACAAGTGCAGAAAGTGCTCTAGTCACTGGACAGATGTATGAGGAAGCGGTCAAACAGATGGTAGATATGGGTTTCCCCAGAGAACAGGTTCAGCGAGCAATGAGAGCCAGTTTCAACAATCCTGATAGAGCTGTTGAATATTTGTTTAATGTAAGTTACCTGTGATTTTTCAGTTAGCTTAATGTTTCAATTTTTATTATGCCCCCACAATGTGGGAGCATATAGCGTTGCACTTGTCCGTCCGTCCGTTCGTCCGTCCGTCAGTCCGTCCGTACGTCCCGAAATCTTGTGAACGCAACTCCTCTTAAACCGGATGGCAGATTTTGCTTAAACTTACAGGGATGAACAACCTTAATGTGTAGATGGTAGTAAAGGAAGGAATTTTTGCTGCGACCAAATTTAAGAGAATTATGGCCCTTTGTTGATTTTTTCACTAGATACTATGTAGAAATTTTGTGAACGCAACTCCTCTTAAACCGGATGGCAGATTTTGCTTAAACTTATAGGGATGAACAACCTTAATGTGTAGATGGTAGTAAAGGAAGGAATTTTTGCTGTGACCAAATTTAACAGAATTATGGCCCTTTGTTGATTTTTTCACTATATACTATGTAGAAATTTTGTGGACGCAACTCCTCTTAAACCGGATGGCAGATTTTGCTTAAACTTACAGGGATGAACAACGTTAAGGTGTAGATGGTAGTAAAGGAAAGAATTTCGCTGCGACCAAATTTTACAGAATTATGGCCCTTTGTTGATTTTTTTCACTATATACTATGTAGAAATTTTGTGAATGCAACTCCTCTTAAACCGGATGGCAGATTTTGCTTAAACTTCCAGGGATGAACAACCTTAATGTGTAGATGGCAGTAAAGGAAGGAATTTTTGCTGCAACCAAATTTAACAGAATTATGGCCCTTTGTTGATTTTTTCATTATATACTATGTAGAAATTTTGTGAATGCAACTCCTCTTAAACCGGATGGCAGATTTTGCTTAAACTTCCAGGGATGAACAACCTTAATGTGTAGATGGTAGTAAAGGAAGGAATTTTTGCTGCGACCAAATTTAACAGAATTATGGCCCTTTGTTGATTTTTAGTTTTCAACTTGTGGCACATGTAGTCCAAAAAATATTTGACCTAGAGTCATGAGATTGACAGAACAGTGGCGTGTGGGGGCATCCGTGTCCTATGGACACATTTCTAGTTTAGATTTTTTTTCTATTAAAAATAGCCAACAAATTAAATAATTCAAGCTAATTTTATTCAGCAGTTTTGGTGATTTTCAAATTAGTTTTCTTTCCTTCATTAGGGTATTCCAGAAATGCCTCGAGAGGAGCCTCCCCCAGCAGCCGGGCAACCAACAGGCACACCTGCATCAACAGGTGGAACACCCGCATTAACAGGTGGAGCACCTGCATTAACAGGTGGAACACCTGCCGCTGGAGCACAGTCTGCAGGCACAGGAGAGCAGGCACCTACACAGCCTACACAACCAGCCACTCAGCCAGCTGCTGGTGGTACGGGTACGACTAGTCCAGGAACACTGAGCGGGCCACCAGCTGGGGCCCGTCTCTCTGGTGGGTTGTTACAGCTTGTACAGCATGCTGCTAGTGTGATTGTAGACTAGATTTTGATTCACAGCTTGTTGTACGAACCTAACAACCTCTACTAATATCACAACAGGAATGTTTTTTTAAATCAATTTTTTTTAGTTCAATTGGTCGAAGTCCAGCAGAGCTTATGCCATAATGGTTTATCAATTGTCTGTTTACAAGCTTTCCTTGATGACACTACTGTTGACAATTTTCATTTGGCTTCCATAAGACTTGCTCAGTAGGTTGCCTGCAACCTTTAGATGGTCCCTATTGTTTTTGAAGTCAGTGGGTCAAATGTCAAGGTTGTAGTGACCCAAACTTTGGAAATCATTTCCACAGTATCCTGAGATCTATATTGCCCAAAGTCTTCAAACTGCATAAGATGATTGGTCTTACTGAGTAAACGAACCCTACTGTTATGGGATTAATGGGTCAAGGTGATGGTGACCACTGTTAGCTTTTCCTAGATTACACTACAGGTCCCAGTTTTCATTTGACTTTCATGAGACTTGCTCAGAAGGTTGCATGCAACCTGTAGATGATCCCAATAGTTTTTGGGGACAGTGGGTCAAAAGTCAAGGTCACAGTTACCTGAACTTTGAAAATCATTTCTGCTCAATTTTTAGATCTAATTATCAAAAACAGTCTTTAAATAAAGATTGGTTTTACTGAGTAGATAATCTTTACTGTTTTTGGGGTCAGTGGGTCAAGGTCACAGTTACATCTTGTAGCTTTTCCTTGATAACATTCCAAAAGATTTTCACAGACCTTTCCAAAAGATTTTCCTAAAACTTATTCAGAACAGTCCAGTCAGTCCAATAGAGCGATACTTGCCCTTATGGTACTCTTGTTCGGATGTGCAATACATTCAAACTTGTGAACAAGGCCAGTCAAGGGAAACCATGAAACTGGCTGTTGTTCACAGGTGACCTTTGTTCGGAGGTGTTGGCAGTTTCATCATACTAAACATTGCTTATCAAGTTTCATCATCACTTGTCAGATAAACTAGCTATAAGCATTAACCAAATAAGGATTTATCCAAATTTCGTGCATATGGTCTCATATTCTGCAAATGGTCACACTTGACAATTCAAATACAAAATGACTTTGTATCGAATCTACAATGGCATAGTTAGGTTCATCGACCTTGAAACGCTTTAAAAAGCAGAAAACTGTAGCGCTGATCACTTTTTCAAAACCTGAAATGATAATTTAATTAACATGGATTACATTCCTTTGCCTTTGTTTGATTTCATTGGGGATTGTGAATAAAAGGAACAACAGCTAATTTACAAGATTAATGTGTGTGTTTTTCGGTTTAATTGTAATTAAACATTTTACTAAACAAGAATGCATTAATTAGCTGTAATTGGTTATCATTTAGTTGCACAAACAATGAAAACTGCAACTCCAAATCGTGAAGATATTCTGCATCAAATAAACAAGCAATTAAAAGAGCCAATTTTTGGGCAATTACTAGACAGTTTGAATGGTGCTTCAGATGTGAAGATGACAATTATATATTAGAGAAAATTTAGTGACCATTTGCATCCAGGTCCCAATGACTGAATACTATTTGACTGGCTGCTGACCGCGGACGGCAGGTGACCGCTATTCCCAGCCTTTTTGTGAGCAAATTTGGTCGGGGGGAATTCAAACTGGCAATTGTCCGTAGGTGACCGCTAGTAACAGGTGACCAATAGCACAAGTTTGACTGTACTATGAAAATCTTGTTTGCATGTATTGAGATTCCTTAGTGCAAAATTATTTTACCCTTTGCTTAGATATGCATGTATATTATGTTGTGTTTTGAATTTATTTTTTGTACCCTCTATCATATTTAAAGGAGGTATATACTATTTGGTGTTATGTTGTGGATAGTCAGTTTTTGTTACAAAAAGTTGTATAAACTACTTCCATAGTGTTTGATGGATTACAATAATATTTGGCATACATTATCACTACAGAGTGTAAATTTATGTATTTCTTGAGTTTAGACATGGATACACGTATAAATGGCTTACATACATTAAATCTATTTTTGACAACATTTGATAACCAAGCCCAGTTATGTTTCAAGGATATTAAATATACTGTAAAACGTTCTATTGGACCAATTTTAGCAAAACTGGCATTAAGATATGGAAAACTCTAATAAAGGCATCGCTTATTGGACATAAATCATTATACAAGCTAGAACACTACTGGTCTGTATTAGCTAGGTGTTATGCTCTTGCTATGCTCAGTTACTGCAGTTATTTTAATGAACTGTTTCATAAGACTACCCTTCGAAACGTGACGATGGAATAATACACTGTTTAACAGCAAAATATGTAATTTATGTAACTATCAGGAAGTTGGATGGGAGAAACACTACCTACTTACTTGCTCTTTTTTTTTACAACAAACGATCTCAATACATTAGAAACAAATTTCGTGTGAATATACTGTAAAACAGGTTTTATTCGCGATCGTTTAATTTTCGCTAATATTCGCGATTTCAGTACCTCGCGAATTCAAGAATATCGTGAAAAATTCCTAATCCGAATTAAATTTCATCCGAATTTGTGGAACTTACAAACGTATCTTTTGTATGTTATGAAGTTAACTGACGTTTTGTGAGTCCCATGTTCGAAAACGTAAATTAACAACATGGCAGGTTGTAAATTGATCATTGTCTAAGCGTCTATTAACACAGACGTGTTAAAACAATTACGGATGACAGGTGTCAATAAGGTTTTTACAAGCTCATCTCTTTGTTTGTTTGACAATAACTTGTAAATGGCGTGAATTAAAATTTGTTTGCACATCCTTGGTTGTTGGCTACCTGAACTTAAATCAATCAATTACAAACCTGTTATAGTTTGTGCATGTCAGGCGAGTGATATGTAGTACGAGTGATTAATTCAACAAACATACAAGTAGGATTAAACATTTTTACAGGGAACGGCAATTTTGGCTTTGGGTTAATTTATACGACGCGAATGTATACTAAGTTGAAAACCAAGTTTATCCAATGAAGAGGTCACTTTCGATTTTCAGGATGTTGAACTTCGCGAATTCAAAAATACGCGAATTATTAAAAACGTCAAAATTAGACAAAAATCGCGAAATTTCGTTGTCGCGAAATTAAAGTGTTTTACAGTATCTGACTCTTGCAGTAATTCATTAAATTTCAATAGTATTGATGACTTAAAAAAAACTTCCAAAATTTATGGGAATCATAATGAACAAGTATCGATGAATCCACAATAGTAATCTTTAAAAAAACTTTTTTTTCCCCTTTACAATTTTTATACAATGTTTGTACTTTTACCAACATATTTATATACTGTGTAGGCTTTCCCCAATACTGCTGTTATTGATGGACATGAAATTATACTCGTTTCCCCATATTGATAAAGTATTTGTATACTTTATTTCAGAATCCTGAAAATACCATAGGTGATCCCTGCAAAAATCCCAAATATAAAACTTTCATTTCAGCCATGTTGGTTGAACTTGGTTCAAGGTTAGGGTGGCTCATCAGTGTTAACTGTTTAATTTACAAGGGAATAAAGCATTTTAAAAGACATAAAATATTCTGTGTTGTAGGTGAGGAGACATTAGCTTTCTTAAGAAATCAGCCACAGTTTCAACATATGAGAACATTGTTACAACAGAATCCCGCTTTGTTACCTGATCTCTTACAACAGATAGGAAGATCTAATCCACAACTTTTACAGGTATGTCTGATATGTTCTGTTTACTACCACCCACCAAAAAGGGAGGGATTAAGTGTTGATTTGATATCCTCAGTAAAGCAAGAGCTATGGCCCCTTGATCTTTTTCCCCTTTATACCGGTATCCAAGCTTGACACTTTTCTTTATAACTGATATAAGAATTTAATGTAAATAAGGTATTAAAGTGCATATACATGTTCACATTGATGCAAATTAATATAGAAACATGTGCATATTACACAATAGAGGGTACACATTACAGCTTGCATGTACAAAGTGAAGATAAAGTTCTTTCAAAACAAGTGAATAAATTTCAGAATGTGATAACATAATAAAACATTTTATTGAAGTGTTTTATAAGAATACTAGTGGGACAAAGCTCTTACATCTTGTCTGCCTACAGTCTGACTCTTGTAGAGGACACTCTCAGTGGAGTCTGTAATACATTCATTCTGACAGAATCAACTTAAGAAATTCTGAGGCAAGCTGTTTGATAGCTTTGTTATTGTATTAGTTTGTGAAAGTAGGTCACAGTTACGCTGTGGACATAAGGGCAACTTAAGGTGAGTCTTGAGGTGAGCATTTAGGATCAATGAATGAACAATGTACACTCTAGAATCCATATTTCAGAAGCAGTCCAATTAAAACTTTGGTACAATGTACATTTGTATACAGCCTCAATGATAATACATTATCGAATGTTTATTGTTTCAGTTGATCAGTCAGAATCAAGAACAGTTTATTTCCATGTTAAATGAGACAGTTGAGGGTGGTGGAGGAGGAGGTGGCGGTGGTGGTGCACCAGGTCAGTCACCTAGGGAGGGAGTCATACATGTGACACAAGAAGAGAAAGAAGCCATTGATAGAGTAAGAGCTTACACATATTCTAATGTGCATCTAGTCTATTTATATATTTAAAGAAAGCAAAAGGCTAGTTTCAAATATTTAAACTTTGTAATTGTTGTAACAAGTCATTCAGCCTTCAAGTCTTCTCAATTTCAGAATTTTGTTAAATTGGTATGATTTGATAGAAAAAAGACTGCTCAAAACAATATTTAAAAGAGCTAGTTTTGTAAAGAGACAATGTGTTAAATATTTCCTCTTCAGAGGTGTCACTGTATCTATCTATTTTTATTTTCAGTTAAAAGCCCTTGGTTTTCCGGAAGGAATATGTATTCAAGCTTATTTTGCATGTGAAAAGAATGAAGAACTAGCTGCTAATTATCTTTTAAGTCATGGTTTTGATGATGAAGACAGTTGAAAGTTTACGTCTAATTCTTTTTTTTTTCCACGGAAGTTAGTAACTTGATGATATATTTCACTGTTGAAATAATTTATTATATGTGAGGACACAACAGCTGATTGTTGTGTACACATAAATAATTTTAAGCGATTATCAGTTTCATGCTTCAAGGATATATATTATTCTTTTAAAAGTAATGGTAAAAATAGGAACATTAAAAAATGCAGCATCTGAAATGGAATAATATAGTTTTAAATCTAATGCGTTCTCTGACATTATGGAAACGGACTGAATCCACATTCTCTATCAATTTTGCTTTATATACACACATGAAGAAAATATACTGCAGAGAGCAAAGGATGACAACTGGTGCATAAAAGGCAGTATGGAGTGTTAAACATTTTCTATGTGCTATTTTCCAGTCAGTGTTCAGAAAAAAATGAACTACCTGTGTAAGTTGCAAGAGCTCAGTTCTTTTTGTAACATTATTGGAGTATTCCATCACAAATGTTGTGACAAATGTGACGAATATGTTTCCTTTATCACAAAGTTTCAGAGTTTATATCATATCAGCTATTACTATCGATGGTAATTCTATACTTTCTATACTAACAAGATAACAGATTTTAGCTCGTCTGAGCCAAAGGTTCTGGAAGAGCTATTAGTATGGTTGGGTTGTCCATTTTCCATTGTCACCATTTCATTTAAAGCTCTTTGTATCTGAAAGTACATGTCAGACTTTAGCCATACTTGCTCTGTAGTATCCTTGCATTGACCCCTTTCAGAAGATATAACGGTTCTGATCCACTGTATACAGGGGCCACTGTTACTTCAAATAAAATAGCTTTAAAGGGCTTCATCTTATGAACCAATGGTAGGAAAGTTAATAAACATGCTCTATAGTTCCCTTGCATCAACCCCTTTAAAAATACATATAATGATTCTGGGCCACTGCTCACAAAGGCCTCTGTTACTGAAAATAAAATAGCTTTAAAGGGCTTCATCTTATGAACCAATGGTAGGAAAGTTAATAAACATGCTCTATAGTTCCCTTGCATCAACCCCTTTAAAAATACATATAATGATTCTGGGCCACTGCTCACAAAGGCCTCTGTTACTGAAAATAAAATAGCTTTAAAGGGCTTCATCTTATGAACCAATGGTAGGAAAGTTAATAAACATGCTCTGTAGTTCCCTTGCATCAACCCCTTTAAAAATACATATAATGATTCTGGGCCACTGCTCACAAAGGCCTCTGTTACTGAAAATAGAAAAAAAAATATGTCTTCCTCTCGTGAACCAATGGTAGGAAAGTTACCAATCTTGCTTTGTAGCATCCTTACATTGACCACTTTCTAACAAGATGAAATAGTTTCTGCTGCACATAGAAGCCACTGTTTACTACTACTGTATGGTAGAGAACCTGTTGACATAAATTGCAATGTTGGCTACTTGATATCCTGCTTACTTACATGAGTGGCTTAGAACCAACTTTGCCCTCTTATACAAGATATTACATACATGTAGTTGTAGACAGTTAACAATTGTAAGAATTTCAGTACAGACTACTTACATTCAGAATTACCAGTGTTATTTATCCTTCTGTTAAACATTTCCATCAATTCTTTTCTGAACTTTCATGAAAAGTGCTTTTTAAACAGAAGTGTGTTACCTTGGTGGCAAGTGTTAAAAAATTCTTTATAATCTTTATACATATCTGAACTGTTCAGGTCTGTTCAAGTTCTGAAATGTCCTAAGACTTGCTAAGAAATTGATGTGAAGCTTGCTTTCAACAAAATTTTGTTTCACTTTGTGCTTTTCATATGTTCTGGTTGGTGCATTTATTTTTGTGCTATAGCAATGTTTGGTGCACAATGTTTAATCCAATGAAGTACAAGATAGCGGACTGAGTGTGAAATATACCATTAAAATCACATCACTTCAGATACTCCTAAATAGATTATAAATTTAGAGATATACATTTGTAATACTGATAGAATTGTGTTCTATTTAGTCCAAATCAATGTTTTCGTATATATTTCTTCTGCATTTATGTGGCCTCTTACAGAAAATATGTTATCAGACAGTGTTTCTAATTTTTGCAGTATCAACAGGGAAAAAATGTGCCAAATAACCTGTTTTTCCTATTTAAAAAGCAGGACAGTTTGGACTGTTTTACAAACAATGGTAGATTTCACCAGTAAGTTACCTTTCTTGGTAATAACAGAGCTACAAAATTGTTTACTTCCACAGTGCTTTAAGATCTTCAGTAACATTGAGAAAGGATTCCATTCATATAACATTTACATGGAAAAGGTTATTGTTGACTACTGGCAGGAGATAAGACCTTTATTTGTGATGATTATGTTGAAAGAGCTTGTTTATTTTGTCATTGAAATACTGAAGTTCATAAAAGCAAGAAATGTATTTGGTTTATGTTTAATATGAACTTCAGTAGTATAGTGATACGGTCAGTTATATGGAAATACGTTCAAAATGGCTATCGATAAATGTGCTTTTATATTTTGGGTTATTTAATTTGAAATTTTGTTAGTGTGTATGTGAGGAATTCCTAGTTCACAATGTCAAGATAAGCACCATTTTAATACGTTTAATTTTCTCAAATTAAGAAAATATGTGTTACAGCACATGACTGTCAAAACATTCATTGGAATGGAGTATGTGCATTTTGTTTACTGGTATTTCAGACTTCTGGCTCAGATGACTGGATGTTTTACTTTTCCAGGATTCATTTATATCCTAAAATGCCATAGACTGTAAGCTGTATTTTAGTGTCTATGTTTGTTTGTAACAGTATATAGCCCTATCCATTTTACATGCATAATAACAACATATTTCAAAAAGTAATATGTCACTGTTAAAGAAACAGCTGTTTGAATGTTTAATGAGACACATTATGCTTCTTGTTCAATCGACTGTCAGTTAATATAGATGGTATAAATACACTCTTTATTACTGGTACAAATGGTAAGATTGACAACTTCCAGTTTCGTTGAAGCCATATCTATAGTTATGGAGAGTAATACTTGATATGTTTATCTTAACAAATTTTATGGTAAATATTTCCATATTATTCCACATGAATGATATTTAAAGCATTGCCGATTAAATATATAAAGGTCACATTTGAGTTCTGTTTTATTGTTTTTGCTCGAAAGAGACTTGCGTCTCGTGTAATGATGTGAATAAATTTTCTTAGAAAGTTATATTCCATAACTATTTTGTCTGTTGAATTGTCATGCTGTTAGTTTGCCTGTAAGACTGTTTATACAATATTGAGAATTGCCACGTGTTTAAATAAAGTAAAGAAGACTTCAGTGCCAATGTCAGTCAACTATTAGGAGAATTACAGCAATAAACATAATAATAATTACATAATGACATACATTTTGAGTAAAAAAACACAAATAACTTCCTTTAAAAGAACATGTCAAACTCCAGAAATGACAGCCAGTGCATACAACATAAAGCTATACCTTAATCGTAAACAAGAGTTGATATTAGATAAATCTTATTTAACCCTAACCAATGTTTAGCTCACCTGGCACAAAGGGTAAGCTGTCCGAACTGTCCATTCACCATTTCCTTCAATCAACATTTCCTTTTAAACCACTGGGCCAATGTTCATGAAACCTGGCAGGGATGCTCCTTACATGAAGCTCTATCAAAGTTTATCAAATAATTTCATCAATGCAGAACACTGGTTTCCATGGTAACAGAAAGGAAAAAAACCTATGAAAATCTTCTCTAAAACCAGAAGGCCCAGAGCTTAGATATTTTGCATGTAGCATTGCAGAACGGACAGCTAGCAAGAGTGTTTAACTTATGACCCCTGGGTTAAAATTGATGGGGTCACTATTTTTACAAAGGCTTGTATAGGAAAAACTTTAAAAATCTTCTTTTCAAAATCCAGAAGGCATAGAACTTAGATATTTATCATAAGGCACTGCCTAGTTGACCTCTACCAAGAGTGTTCAAATTATGACTCCCAGGTAAAAAAGGGTCACTTGATTTTACATAGGCTTATATAGGAAAATCTTTAAAAATTATCTCTGAAACTACAAGGCCTAGAGCTTGGTATTTGGCAGGTAGCATTGCCTAGTTTGTGCAGATAATGACCCTTTGGTCAAAATTGACCCAGCCCAGGGTCACTTGATTTAACATAGCTTATAAAGAGAAAACTTCAAAAATATTCTTGCCCAGTTGGAATATAGCATTGTGTAGTGGACCTCTACAAAGTTTGGTCTATGTATGCCCTTGATTTATAAAAACACAGCATCTTACACAATTCTAACACTGAACACTGCACTTTCATTTCTTTACCAATCCTAGAATTAATAGACAATTTTACCACTGATCATATCAATGTTTGCAGACTAGCAGATAGTGAAATTCATCGCCTAATTCTCTTAAGCACAAGGAACATTTCATCTCGTTATATGGGGTATTTGACCAGCGGCCCTTTTCTACAGGCAATTTATGATTTGCAGAACGATACTTGAAGATCGGTAAGTACATATGCTTAGGTAATAATGTTAGTCTTCGAAAGCATGGTATTCTTAGAAAAAGGGCATATAGTTTTCCTTTATTAGAGACTTGCATTTGTCCTCGCCATCCAGAAAGGAACTGTTCAAACAATGTTTGTTTTATAAGTGTATGCTATTGCAATTTAGTGTTTATTTAAAAATATACCACTGTTACCAGCTGAATCGAATATGCTTCTGACATAGTTAAGCTATTTAAAGCTGCGTGTACTATTTAACATAATTTTATACACACTATTAGAGTACTTATTAGAATCGCTTGTTACTAAATTA
>JAFMSR010000961.1:0-37214 GCA_022818135.1 Saxidomus purpurata | reverse complement strand
TCCAGTAACAAGTACTTACCTTTTCCCAGAAGCCGGAAGCTTCTCTTTATCTTCCTGACACTACCCTTTTATAATGCTGAGCGCCAAGCAAGGGAGCTGTCAGTACCATTTTTTCTCCAACTTTGGTATGACGCGGCCGAGGATCGAACCCACGACCTCCCGCACACTAAGTGGACGCTCTAACCACAAGGCTATCGCGGCGGTACAGGTCACTCAAGGTACAGAGTGAAACAATATCCGTATCATTCGGCGGATTCACGTCACTACGTTGTACCTTAATAACCCTATTAAATTGTTGTAAAAGTTTTCAATTAGTAGTCTAGTAGATATGAATAGGGTTTTCACATGCTTAAGAAATAGCTTATGCCCTTGGTTTTGTTGAGGAGGAGAGTTTATTTATTGGCAGTGGCTAGAGTTACGGTACCGTAACTCTAGCCTCCGAGTCTAGAGTTACGGAAGTTCCGTATCTCTAGCAAAGCCCTATGAGGAAAGGCTAGAGTTACGGAAGTTTATAAAGGTATGTATATTGCTTTAATATATGCATGATAATGTGTTGTAAACTTAAATATCTTACCACTCTTCGTGAATAAACTGATATGTTGTATATACGACAATTTCACAGGCGCCATTTTGGTTATACTTAATATGTTGCTAATATCGGAACTATCATTGTCATGCTGTATACTCTTGCACATAGTTACGTGTTCTATTTACAAACAACGTTAATAAAACAATAGTAAGATCAAGAAAGGAAGAATATTAGAATTCTAAGAGCACGGAAAACGTAAAAAAACGATGATTTTTAAATTTAACAGCTGTATTTTCGATCACAATTAAAATCTATCTTTTGAGTGCCTTCTCGTGGCGTGACTTATATGTATTCAGACAATAAATACAAAAACAACATATGTCATTAACATATTTTACTTAACTTCTATCATGCTTTGCACAAAATGTGATATAATTGTCTAACTACAATGGAACGCTCTGACAAGTAAAGACGAAGATAACATCGATATTTCCGCCAATGTATTATGTATTACCAAAATGGCGGCTATGAAGTCGCTGCATTTGCCGACAGATCGGTTTATTCACTATTACTGGTGAAATATTTAAGTCTACATTACATTACCATGCATGTTTAAAGCAACATACATATGCCTTTATAAACTTCTGTAACTCTAGCCTATCCTCATGGGATTTTCTAGAGATACGGAACTTCCGTAACTCTAGCCACTGCCTTATTTATTTGACTTAATTATTTAATTATAATTATTTATTCATTCTACAGGTATAGGGATTTAATGCCTTGTTTAATGGCCGTTAAGTGTATGCATGTGCGTCTGTACATCTGAGTTCAGCTTGTCCGAGCTGTTACTATCAATGTATTGAGGTATTCTTAAATAACTCGGCACAATTGTTCACCATCACGAGACGGAGTGTCATGCCCAAGAACCAGGTCCCTAGTTCTAAGGTCAATGTCACTCTCTTAAAGGTTAAAGGTCAAAATCAAGAATGACTGTTCGGAGCATATCTTCTTCATGCTTAAGGGATTTTGATGTTACTTGGCACAAATGTTCACCACCATGAAACGAAGGATCATGTGCATGAACAAGGTCTAGGGTCAAGGTCACACATAGAGGTTCATTGTTAAATCCAATAATATCTTTGTCCGGAGAAAATCTGCATGGAGGGATTTTGATTTAACATGGCATAAATGTTCACCACCATGAGCTACCCTTGTTTTTAGAATTACTTCCCTTTGTAGTTACTGTAAATAGCTTACTTTTTAACTTTTTTATTACTGGCTGTTGAGAAAATCGAGACCACTTTTCTGTGGTACAACATGCATGTTACATCTAATATTTATACCCCCGAAACCAATTTAAGGGGGTATATAGGAGTCACCCGGTGGTTGGTCGGGCGGTCAGTCTGTTGCATTTTCCTTGTCCGGAGCATCACTTGAAAACTACAAGTTGGAACTCAATACAACTCATACAATGGTCAAGCGCAATGAGAGGAAGTGCAGTGTTCAAGAACCATAACTCTATCTTGACTAATTACAGAATAATTGCCCTTTGTTTCTTTTCCTTGTCTGGAGCATAACTTGAAAACTACTGGTTGGAATTCAATACAACTTCATACAATGCTCAAGCACATTGAGAGGAAGTGCAGTGTACAAGAACCATTACTCCATCTTGACTAATTACAGAGTTATTGCCCTTTCTTACTTTTCCTTGTCTGGAGCATAACTTGAAAAGTACTACATGTAGTTGGAATTCAATACAATTTCATACAATAGTCGCGCAATGAGAGGAAGGGCAGTGTACAAGAACCATAACTCTATCTTTAGTAATTACAGAGTTATTGCCCTTTGTTACTTTTCCTTGTCCAGAGCAGAACTTGAAAACTACTTGTTGGAATTTAATACAACTTCATACAATGGTCAAGTACATTGAGAGCAAGTGCAATGCACAGGAACGTTAACTCTATCTTGAGTAATTACATAGTTATTGCCCTTTTTTACTTGTCCAGGGCATAATTTGAAAACTATTGGTTAGAATTCAATAAAACTTGATACAATGCTCAAGCACAATGAGACGAAATGCAGTAAAAAAGAACAATAATTCCATCTTGACTAATTACTATTAATCGCATTTAGTGATAGGTCTAATTAGGTATTATTTTACCTATCTCTACTTGGTAAGGAGTTGGCCCTTTTTACAGCTGGCGGCTCAACACAGTTTTTGGGTTTATACAAGTGTACGTCAGTCCTATGCAGACTCTAATATATCATAAGAAACTTAAGTATGATTCATATTTGGAGGAAATATTCAAGATAGATACATAAAAGATGTACAATATTATGTAAGCACCACTCAGCTAGGGCAGGATTTATAAATTTAGGGTGAAATGATGTTGCAGTAAAGACAGTTTGATTTACAGACCACTAGGACCGTCGTGATTTGATACTTCATGCAATGATTGAAGACATTTAGGATATGGAGAACTGTAATTTAGATAACTATTTACATAACTATTTAAATAATCTCCCTTTCTATTAAAACCTTGTCAGTAAAAGATGGATACTATTGAACACTGGGATTGAATTAATACTTGAATCCCACCATCAGGGAGTGCTGTGACCAAGAACCATAACTCTAGCTAATCCCATAATTGATGAATTTATTACCCTTCCATGAAATTGCCAGCTGTTTGATTGGTCAATGACACGGAAATTCATATTGATATGAATGGGTAAGCTGGTAATATACACTTGTCATATCCTGTCATTGTACCCCACACTAAACGTGGGTGTTCGCATTTAGTACATCAATGGAGCAATCATATTCAAACTAGAATGCAGCTCTGCAGTATTGAATCATCACTGTCCTCTTGTTACAATGTTACAATACCATTTAAGATCTGTATGCTTTGGGAAGTATGAAGGACACCTCTTTTGATTTATTCTGTTTTCTTGCGTAGGATGACTGACTGATTCTTCAGAACTGAAGCCCTGACTTTTAACTGATATATTCTTTCAATTATAATAACAATCATATCATAAGTCATTTTAAACTGTTTTCTGTTTAACAATTCACCTTTACTGTATACTGCACTCTCCTGTCCACAAGATAATAATTAATATCCATGCTATGAAGCTAAAGAACCAAAACTGTTCCTGTCATGTAAACATTACTTAAAAATGCTTTCAAATATGTCTGCCAAATTGTTCTTTGAATCAACCAATCAGAAAGCCAGTAAATGATTACTTCCTGTTCCATTTTACAACCGTATTTCTGTTTTTCACGGGCGTAAAATAGAACTCAATCATTTCGTGATTCATACTGCAACAGCAAACAATTGATGTCCATATTTACGCCCGTAGAAAAATTTGCAGGCGTAAAGTTATAATATGACGCCCGTTATGTTCATGTTTTTCCTGCTTAAACAAATTCCGTCCAAGTTACGCTTGTAAAACGGATTTTACTGCCCAGTTAGTTACGCTAGTTTACGGTTGGAATTTTCGTACGAGCTATGTCAAAAGTGTTATTTACCCGCAGTTCACGTGTATTAGTTGTAATACCATTTTGGCAGTCAACTTTAAACGCCTGTATCTCTTTTAAACGGCATATTACAAGGTGACACTTGGTAGACTTATAAAGAAATGGTTGAAGTATATCCCCGGTTATTCAATTTTTTTCATGTCTGAATATTATCACTTATAATTAATGCCGAAAGCGAAAACACTCGATTTTCTGCAAAACTTTTGTATTTCTCCTCATTGGCGGTGCCTGTTTAGACATAATTTTACGTGCTGATTCCCTGATCTATGCTGAAACAATATTTACTGGCCGTTACTCACAAAGACAACACACAAATTTAAGGCAACAACATCCACAAATATCTACCCTGCGTAAAAACGCGTATTTGAATTTGGAGCTGCTGTCAACACCGGAACTGCTGTCAACGCCAGAGGTTGTACACTGTGGTAAGGTAAATAGTTGTTCCAGATTAACATATATTTTGTTAATGTGATGAAATTTAAAAGATAACAGTATTTTCGAAAAGTATTAACGTAAACACGTCAAAGTAAGTGACGTCAGTATCTTACTTTATTTTTCTAATATCTAGTGTCTGCTATGTACACTGAAAATTTTCTTTCATTGTAACGTGAAGTTAAAGCACAATGCTTGAAGTTTTCATTGTTGCGGTCTTGATTAAAATGTATAGCAAACATCAAAGAGGTTCATGATTTTGTAACACTGGAGATACGTGGAGGTCTATGGGGAAAATGTTTTGTGAACTTAGATTTGGCCCTTTACCAAATTTCAATATAACTGAGATAAAGAAGAAGTAATGTGCAAAGTATTGTACAACAATCACGACGAACAAGTATATGAATTAAAGCATAAACATTGTTAATATATTAATGATATTTCCAATTTCTAGGTACCGGTATATAAGGAGAGATACTCACAGAAACCGACAATACTTTGTTAAAAACAACACCAACAAGAGTTTACAACAGCACCTATTTGTTATACATATTGTTTCGTGTACTGTCAAGATAAAATGGGTAATTTATTTGAAAAGAGGCCAAACTTACATGTTGTGGAAAATGAGAAAAATGAGAAAGGCATGGAAACGAAAAGGGCACATCAGGCACATGAAAACATAGGGCTTAGTAAAGGCCATGTAAATGTCAACGAATTCTTGGAATTTATTGATAATAACAAACTTAAACTTACCAGTAAGAGAACAGAAGACAATATTCAAGATATCAGAAGTGCCGTTGAAGAAGTAGTGGAAAGCGTTGCTAAGCATATTGGTAGAAAATGTCCATTCTATGAAGTCTCTCACAAGTACGCAGTAGGTAGTATGGCTGAGGGAACAAAAATCGTTGAACCAAACGAATTTGATTTTATTTTGGTGTTGAAAAAAACGATGAAAGATGATTTAGACGTCAAGTTTCACTGGTGCGAAATTTATGATTCAGGAAATGTGTGTTTTCATGCGCACATTAAAAACGGTGCATCGGTTCATTCAAGTTATAACCGAAGCGATGTTTTTACTACGAGCAAATGGGATGTTCTAGTACCAGGACATTCTGAAGTTTTGGGTAAAAATGCTTTGTTTGACTGGAATGCAATGATAGATAGACCCACGGGGGTCCTCACGTGGGATACTTCTTCTTTAGACTTCAGTACTTTTAAGAATGGTCCTGCGTGGACTTTACAATTCAGGTGGTACGGAAATAACTGTCCAGACATACATATAATAAAGGTTGACATAACATTTGCCATAGAAATGACAAACATTGAAGAAAACAACGAAGTAAAAAATGCGCTATGCGAAGAATATTACTTGAACATTCTCGAAGAAGGAAAGTTTTTTCTCATTTCAAGCAGTAGACCGTTTTGTTGTGGAGAAGACAGTATGACCTCATCTGTTACTTTCACTACAACAGAGGTTAAGATGGTTAGAGAGTTGACCAAAGCTCATAGAATATGCTACAGAATTTTAAAGTGCATACAAATTCTCAAAAGCTACATGTTAAAGACACTTGTCTTAAGACATTCTATACACTGCACTAGAAGCAATGATCAGTACGAATGTTTAAAGGATATCATTAAAGACATATTAAATAGTCCATGTGACAAAAGCTTTGAATTTGCATTTAACACAATAGAAATTCCTAGTTTATTTATGCCTACTGTGAAAGTGAAAGATCATATTTCGGGACGATTTGGCTACATGAGATTTAGACGTCGTTTAAATCGTATAGTAGAGTATTTAAAAAAGTTGCAACAACTTGATATAATAAATCATGAAAAAGAATTTGAGAAATTTAGTAAAAATCAGGATTGGGGTCAATTATTTCCAAGTCTAATGCATTGAATAAGCATTTTAGTCACAAAAATTATTCCTGATCGCTTTACTAGTATTAGTTAATAGATTTTTTTCGTCAAACTTGTACATATTCGTCCTGTCATCTGGACATAAAAATAAGTTATTCCAGTCCTTATTATCCATGGGTCAAAGGTAATGACATTAAACGGACAAGTGTCTGAATACTAAAACGAATAAAATGATATCAAAATATAAAGTTTTCGTTGCTATTTACAAACCATGATGGCCCTACATCGCTCACCCGAGTTCCAGTGCACTTACCTAAAGAAGTCACTCTTTGCTAAAGGAAGTCACTGGTTGCTAGGTAAATCACTGGTCACTTGGGAAAGTCAGTGATTTCCAAAGAAGTCAACTTTTGTTAGTTTCTAAGGGCATCAAAGGTTGCTAAGGAAGTTTCTGGTTGCTTTGGTAACTCACTGGTTGTAAGGGGACTGAGTTTTTGCGAAGCAAGCCAATGGTTGCTAAGGAAGTCGGATATTCCTAGGGGAAGTCACTAGTTAATAAGGAAGTCACTAGTTGCAAGGGTAACGCACTGGTTGGTAGGGAACTAAATCGCTGCTAAGGATTCCAATGATTGTTAAGGAAGCCACTTGTTCCGAAGGGAAGTCATTAGTTGCTAAGGAAGTCACTCGTTGCTAGGGTTGTAACTGGTTGCTTAGTAAGTCATTGGTTGCTAAGGAAGTCACTGGTTGCTACGGTGGTGACTGGTTGTCAAGGAAGACATTGATTTCAAAGGAAGTCACTGGCTACTAGGAAAGTAAGAGGTTGCTGAAGTTGCTGGTCAGTAGTCTAATTTGGTGGTTGCTAAGGCAGTCACTGGATACTAAGGAAATCTGTGGTTGCAAGCTAAGTCGCTGGTTGCTATAGGAACACTCAGTAGGTTTTTACCATAACTAGGGGGTTGTTAATTTTGACCCCTGGGGCTTGATTTGAACAAACTTGGTAGAGGTCCACCAGAATATGCTATATACCAAATATCTAAGCTCTAGCCCTTGTGGTTTTGCAGAAGATTTTAAAAGATTTCCTGTACATAGTGACCCATGGGCGGGTCAATTTTGACCCTAGAAAGATTTTAACAGACCTGGTAGAGGTCAATCAGACAATGTTACATGCTAAATATCTCAGCTCTAGGACTTGTGGTTTAAGACAAGAAGATTTTTTAAAGTTTTTCCGATATAAGTCTATGTAAAACCTTGGGTAGGGTCAGTTTTGACCCAAAGGTCATGATTTGAACAATTTTGGTAGAGGTTCACTAGGCATTTCTACATGCCAAACATCTAATCTCTAGGCCCTGCAGTTTCAAAGAAGAAGATATTTAAAGTTTTTCCTATATTAGCCTATGTATACCCAGGCAGGGTCAATTTTGACCCAGGGGTCATAGTTTGAACAATCTTAGTAGAGGTCCACTTGCCAATGCCACATGCCAAATACTCTAGAAGCTTTTTAAAGTTTTCCTATTTGTTGCCAAAGCAACTACAGCTTTGCATGGAATGAAATTCTTTGAAAATCTTTGATAGAGCTTTATGCAAGGAACATCCCTGCAAAGTTTCATTATTATTGGCCCAGTCACTATGTAATACAAGGGTACTTCTGCTGAAAATCACTATCTGGTAAGCCTCCAGCTTCACAGCGGGGCCAATTAATTAATGACCCTGTGAAATTGATAGCAATAAATTATGCTTATACTGATGTGTGGTTTCCCCAATCTCATGTCCTGATAAATGGAGAATTTGTCAATTGTAAGAACAAAGAAAAATGTAATAAGTAGTAACATTTTTTTTCATTAACTCGGAAATATTAAAATGAACTTTTTATGTTAAATCAATTAACTTAAAGTATGAGGATCACAATTACAAGTAGCTCTTATTTTTCCAAGAAAGGTGTGCTTACCAGTGAAAATGACCATTGTACCATGTACCAGAAATATTACTAACTTTGCTTTTTAAATCGATGTACATGTTAGAAATATTGTGCAGTATTTTTTCAATGATATTGCAAAAAATATGAAAGGTTTTCTAGTAACTCTTTTCTCATGAAGAAATGACTTTAATAAGAAAGACAGACATGTGTTAACATTGTTTTAGAGTTTAATATCCTATCAGTAAATTATTTTTCGATATCAGTAAAATCAATGTGATCATGGGACTTTAAATGATTGTACCATTATATTTCACTTTTTACAGTAGTAGAAGTAAGAAATATACATGTATCTATTATTTTTCTTTTTATCATGTAAAGATCAACCTTGCAAGCATTGCAAATAAGTGATGTAAGATGGAAAGTATCTGTTTTCATTTTTTAGTAGTGAAGATAAAGTGTTGTAGAATATTGTGATTTATTACTATCAATTACAAGGGTAACTGATAATAGCTTTCATGCTGAGATCTAGCTAGCCAGGTGATGCTCAGGCTGAGCAATTCTACTACCCTTGTATAACACAGTGCAGTGGTTTCAAGGGAGATGTTTGAAAGAAATGGTGGACGGACGGATGGACGGACGGACGATGTACGACAGACCCCAGACAGTGAGTGATCCTAATGGCTTACAAGTGACACCCAAAGCAGGGTCAGTTTTGACACAGGGTTCATCATTTGATAAATCTTAATAATGTCACATGCCAAATATATAAGTTCTAGGCCTTCCTGCTCTTGAGAGAAGATTTTCAAAGTTTTTCCTTTCCATTGCTATGGCAACAAACGTTCTACATGGAATGGAATTATTTGAAGAACTATGACAGAGCTTTATGCAAGGAACATCTCTGCCAGAGAAGATGTCATTTGAAGGCAAATGTGAAAGGACGATGGGAAACTCCATCCAAAACAACACTTACATTTTGCATGGTTAAGTCTACAGACAAAATATACACATGTTGAACTTTTCACAGGTTTGTAACATGCTTTAAACACAAGAGTACATCAAACTGTGGCATGAAGAAATGTAGTAGGATATCTGAATTTACAAGAGAGAAAACTGTGAAAAACTTGTGTTAGTAGTCACATACATTCACCTTGCAGTTATCTCCCTTGCATCATATCCCCATAAACTTCATTATAATCACTCAAGTAGTTTTATGCATATACTAGAAGAGTACGAACCTCAAAAAGTCTATAACACTGCAGAATTAAAGTTCATAAGAAATAGTCAACAAACTTGCACAAATATTCCTTTTATTTTGCAAAAAAAATTTCATTAAAGAGTTAACATATTTTCAGTAATTACAAATACAGTAAACTCCATATATAACGACTCTGGATATAGTAAAATTCTGGATATAAGGAACACATTTTTTGGCCCCAATTCTTTCCCTTCTTTATCTTATATGAAAATGCTTTATGGATATAACATACTCTACATATAAGGAACAAATTGAAATGGTCCCAAGGAGTTCGTCATATAGGAAGTTCACTGTACACTGTGACCTTTATTATACATTATCATCTTGTAGAAACAACAGGCTAAAGAGAGCTAATACAAAATCTACTTGGACAGCTTGAGAAAATGACATGAGCATATAGTACATACTTCTATTCATGTGTTAGCCATGATTACCAATAACTTAAAATAAGGAATATATTTATTGCTATAACATCCTGTTCCCACATAACCAAATTGCATATCTTTTTTTTTTACTTTACTGGTACTAAAATAATAAAGAATAACATGGTTGAATTTTGTGTGCTTGTAAACTATCAGCTATACAAGTCTCAATGCACAAGCTTATTTTTTCAGTTTTAGCAACAAACATTTTACTAAAAGCCTTAATGCAACAATAGCCTTCATATGAGCAAACTGGGTCTAGTGTGCGATGCATGGACTAAAAACCTATAAAGCTCTTTCTATCAAGTTATATTCTGATGCAAGTTTTCCTACATAGCTCTTTGTAATAATTATTTAAGACAAATATTTGACCTTGACCTTGAAAGTAGCAGTAAATGTGTTGTTCTAGACATACTCCTATTCAATAATAACTGCGTAAAGTTGTTTGAAAGCATAAAGTCACAGACCAGACAAGAAATATTGCTTCACAAGGCCTAAAAACAGGCAATAGGTTATGAACCCAAAGCATGACCTTGACCTATGAGGTAGCCACAGAGATGTTATCCACAAGTCATCATTTGTTAAACAGCTGGAAGGAAGTGCTTGAATACTGGTCAATTCATATACATTTGAATAAAGATGGCTTACAGATGGAAACAAGCAAACTCCCGAGTTCAGTAACTGGTCCCAGACTGGTAGGATAGTTATCAAAAACATCAGTTAAAGTACTCTTCTGGTTGTATGAAGCAAGATTTATTTCTGAATGTATTTTATACATGTAAAGTATACAGTTGTACAGAAGATACAAAATGACAATGACAATGATTGTACGTCAGACATTTGCACGATTTTTAACTGAAGTTTGAAAAATGTAAAAAGTATAATGCTAGTGTAGATTGTTTAAATAAGTAAAATGTATAATGAAATACAGATGAACCAACGACCATCTTCATAAAGCAGCAACCTGACATATACAATCCATACCGTCTTGCAGAAGTCATTTTATAGGAAAAATAAACAGTTTTAATCAATGCACTTCTTCAATGTTGCCACTATTGTTATATCCAAAGGCTGGCTGTATTAAAGTGTCTTCCATGCATTGTTTTAACATAGTTATATCGTTTATACATCTAGTTTTATAAAAAGTACTTTCTATCAACTGTTTAGAAAACTCGCTACAGTCAAACCTTGGTTAAAGACCACCTCCAAATAAAGACCATCCTGTGAATAAAGACCAGCAAGGAGAAAATAGTTCACTACTTATCTATAGTAGAAACACCTGTGAAAAAAGACCACCTGCAAACAAAAAACACATTTGTAGCGTCCCAATAGTGGTCTTTGACCACAGGTTTGATTATAGAGCGGAACCTGTTTAATGCAGCCAGCCTAATGATACCATACCATTAGACAATGAAAGATAGTTGCTTAATGCAGTATGTTTGTCTCAGAAAAATGTTGCCTGCCTTCAACAAGTTGCTACTTTACCCAGGTGACAAATTACATGGATGGAACAGTATCAAGACGTGAAAGAGGTAATTTCTATAATCAAACAAACTAACATCCAGTTAAATTTTTCAAACTGTTTTAGTTAGCATTTGTAAAATTCACAGATATTAATACTGGAAATTCCACATCGGAATGTGTTGACTGTTTAAGGTGAAAATAGATCTTCACTGAAATTTACTTGTTGAAGTCTTCGAAGATTTATATCTTTTTATTACAAATAGGAACTATGTATTTAAACCAATACATTTTTGGACAGATCTTTTAGATCTGTAAAAATACAAAGTGTTTAAGTAAAAATTATCATTATGTTACACATTAAATACAGTTGCTCTTTACAATCATACGCCAATGGTCCCTTTTACAACATCATATTTAGACAACAGTCTGTTGCTTACATTGTGGTTGGATAGCCAGTGACCAGTGAAATTCTAAAGTAAAGTAGATCTATATAGCTGAAAATATTTAAAAATCAAACTAAACTGATAGTAAAAATATGGCTTCTTGAGAAGTTAAGGCCAGTGAATTCACTGATTTAGACAGCATATTCTATATTAGTCACTGAATTTTCAAATGGTTGACAAGAAAACATTAATATCTCTAAGCATGAATTACCATGAAGTTAGCTTCTAAAATTTCAAAATGCAAATTTTTGCAGTAAGGTTTTATAGGAAAAAGACCACAGCCCCACCCCGTTCGAATATAGCAACCCCACCCTGTTCAAATTTAGATTAAGTGCAAAATTGATAAAATTTAACCTCTGTTTCAGAATAAATATCCCATCCTATCATCTTTACAAGGCACACATTCAAAAACTTTTCTAATAAAACATTAAACTACTTAACAGTATTACTTTAAAGTCATTTTCCATTTTAGTTATTTCACATAATAACTACATAAGACCATTTCAACCATGTACAGAAAAAGAATGAAGAGCAGAACTGAAAAACTGCAGCGATCACCGAAAATGATTCAAACCCCCCCACCAATGAACTGTTGGAACACTGACCCCAGAAGCATAACAAGCTTTCATCGTCGTATGAGCTTACTTACATGACAAGTTTGGTTACAATAGCTCCCTCCTACCCAATGTAATGCCACATAAAATATACGATGCAACAATGAATGTGTGATACAATACATGTGACTCAATATGACACAAGTGACTCCAATGTAGCTTCCCTACAAAAGCTTGTTTGGTGGGGATTTTATAAGTAAGAAGGATTTAAGTCTTGATACAGAGATTCTTTAATCACAAGTTAAATTGTATTACTTATACGTATAATTACATAAATAATATACAAACTTACATAAATAAATAAGTTATAAGAGGTCGGAATGTCTGTACAGGAAGTATCACATTTTGAACAGAAAATACAGGATTAAAGTGAACAATCTGGCAAGATGATCAAGAACTTGAGATGTAGACAAGCTTCATTTCAAAAGTAAAAACCTGCAATTCCTTAGTACACATGTCACAAACTATATGAGGTCCAAAAGACAAACTGAACATTTTTAATTTTTATATAAGGTATAACATTGACTTTATAAGTAGACTGTACCAGAAAAAATTTACACAAAATACACAAGACAAGTCTAGAGTATAAGCAATGTTAATCTGAAGTACAATTGTTCTGTTAAATTAAGGGGAATAACTCCTAACATACTGTTCAGATCACAGTTTTAATGGTGTACTGAATACAGGCATCATACTCCATGCTCAGGTGAGCTTAAATGTGCTCACAAATACTGGTTAGATCAAATGCACCTGAATTTGGTCAACCCACCTTTATATAAATGATATAATGCTGGATTTCATAGTTTGATTGTAACTTTTGATACATCCCTTCTTAAAAACTAAATAAGGGGAGCGGTGGTGTAGAGGTTAAGGTGTCAGTCACTCATCCCGGAGGTTGCGGATTGGAGCCCCACTGGGGTCACGACCGCATTTCCTCATATGACACCACTACTGGTTTTTCCAGGAAGCGGACTCAAGAGTTACTCAATAAGCTTTCAAGCTTTCTTCACAATCAAGCTAAAATAAATTAGTATAAACTAAAAACAAAATAAGGTCATAATAATGGCCCTTAACCGCTCACCAAAACGATAAAGTCTGACAGTATCCACGTTGACAAATTTTATTTCTGACCTAATGCGAGGTAGAAATGAAACGAGCTGAGAGTACAATCAGGAAAACATTTCTGGTGTGTTTCACTTTGTAAACTTTTCAAAATAAGCCTTATTATATCTCACAAATTCAAGCTGTTTGGGATGAACACTTCTCCAAGTATGACCCAGTCATAGCAAATGTTCAACTCAATACTAATGTATGAATAAAAAGAAGAAGACTTATGGCCTTTATTTGTATTTAATACTTAATGTAAGATATTAAGATATTACAGCGAGTCACAAAATGTCCAAGTTTGAATTATTTAAAAACTGAAGCTTCTTTTGTGACTATATGTACAATATTTTCATTTAATTTAAATCTTCTGATATACATGTAGTTCAATCCAGGAACTAAAGCAGTAGTCCTTTAAGACAGTTTAAATTCTTCTAAGTTTCTTTCTTGTAAAAAGGAATGAGTATGATGCATGTTATGAAGTAACTGGAGTAGAGGTACATGTAGATGGAAGGACTATGAGTGATTTCTACAACTCATCACGAGCCTTTGACTCGGGTGAGCTAAAACAAGAAAACAAAAAATTTAAATGTAGCACCATTAAAAATACAACATTTCTGTACCTTCGATACCTTTTTACTGCCCTGATTTTAGTTTAACAGTGCACTGTACACAGAGCATTTTCTGGTTTATAACTGGTAAACGAACAAAATGCCCTACGACATTATCCCCCTAGATCAATTTCGTACAAGCGGACATTAACCACTTTTTTATTTTGCAAAAGAGGACATTAGCCCCTTCATCAAGTTATCTTTATAAATGCATCTGCATAATAATTATTTCTATATTCTATGACAAAAATAAAGAAACTAACAAAACAAACGAGGGGATAATGTCCTACATTAACCATTAACTTAACCCAACGATAAAAATTCAGTCTAACAAGGTCATCCAAGTCAAAGTACTTTTTACAGCTGTCTTTTGTCTAGAGAAATTCTCACACTTACAGTTATCAAAATAGGCCCGTAGCCTGAATACATGAATGTATGTTAATTATTAATTGTTTCATATATCTACATTTATTGAATTTGAAGGGAGACTACTCTGTATACAGAAAACAGCTGTTTTTGACAGATTGCTCTCATCAGGCTGCATGTTCTCAGTATTTTACTTAGTATGTAGCAGACTGCCCATCTATTTCTGTCAGGAAATACCAAGCCAAAACAAAGCGGTATTGTTATATCAAGTGTACGAAATATCCATTTCCACTGTCCAGAAATATCCATTTCCGCTGTCCAGAAATATCCATTTCCGCTGTCCAGAAATCTAGAGTTGATTAGTAGCTCCAGGAAAAATGCGTATCTGACTAGCAAGTATATAGGGACTACATTTTAAGGTAAACATACAAAGTTAGTGCAGGTTACAAAGAGAAAAAAAAGCTAAAAACAACTGCTCATAGATACCCTAATACAGTAATAATAATTTTTGGGCCATTGTTTGTTTGTAAATTTGCCTGAACACAATGTTTATTGTAATGTCAATTTGTATATAATATTTGCTCATCCTCAGAGTTCCTTTTTCAATTATTATAAATCAAAGGCCTTTATCTCTGTACTGAACTGGGTTATATACATGTACAAGTTTGTGGAGTTTACACATGCACAAGTTTCTGCAGTTTATACATGTACAAGTTTCAGCCAGAAACCTTGGACGGACATAAAATATCAACATGCTTTTCACATAATTTGAACAACTGACCCATACATTCAAAGTCAATTTTTTTACAACTATTCTTATCAATACAGGCTACAGAACAATTTTTTTAATAATTTCCAGTATCTTTATGGAGTTGCTGGCCTAGAATTTGTTTAAAAAGTGAGTTTCTTCAAAGAGACACCTATGTTAACCGACAAATGGTTAAATGATATAGAAGAATAACTGTTACATGGAAATATGCATCACAAAGTGACACTAACATGTTGCAGATGATAGTGAATTTAGTGCAATTTCAAAGTGCCATAAATAGAAATTCGTACTTTTGTTCATAAATTTTCTTTTATAATATTAATTTTATTCTGAATATGTGGTGGGGAAGAAAATATTTCTTTTAAGTCTTAACATCAACTGTGAATTAGCAGTTTTAACAGTTTATCAAAAGTTGAGTTGAAGTCAGATCAAGCACCTTTGAATATTGCTAATATTAGACAAATTAATAAAACAGAACATTAATATGTACAAAGTCTGCGTATAACAACTACAACAATTTGCCTACATTTCACTGTAAATCAACTATACTTCACCATTTTCATTACATTTCGATTAAACATTTGTTGAACTTCACTTGAAGTAAAGCTCACTTAAAAATGCTATATTGTTTACTATAAAATCAAGAAATGCAATTTCACAGCACATACACTGCAACCCCGTTATAACGCGGTAGTCGGGGTCCAACTGGTCAGACCGCGTTATAAGTGAGACTCTTTTTATAACGCGGTCTGATCATCGGCCGCTGGTTTCTTGCATAACGCGTACATAACGCGAGTACCCCACCCACCTAACTAAATTAAAGCATATTGATGTTTAGCACGCATCATGTTTTTATGAAATCGAGAGGTTAAATTGTAGAAAATAATGATTCTATGTAAAATAAATTAGTTAATTAAGCACGAAATTAAATGTATAAAAGAGAAATTCTTACGTAAATATTTGCTATTGAAAACGAAAGTACATCCATTTTCCGAAAATGATGGCTAAAGTGAAAGTACTTTTTTGTTAAAACAAACAATAACAGTTTTGTAATTGATTTATTTAAGTTCAGGTAAGCCTGCAATCAAAGATGCGCAAACAAATATTAATTCACACGATTTAGAAGTTATTGTTTAACAAACAAAGAGGTCAGCTTGTGAATAACGGAGCCGTGAAAAAATACCAGTAAGCCGTAATTGTTTTAACACTTCTTTGTTTATAGACGCTTGATATCGCGCAAGTGACAAAGATCAATTAACTACCTGCCATGTTGTTTATTTACGTTTTCGAACATTTGTTTTGTATAGGGACAATGCTTTTTTTGACAGATATGATTTTGGTCGATCCCGAAATTTTTGGGAGCCAAGACCCAACCGCGTTATACCGGGATCCGCGTTATAACGATCCGCGTTATAACGAGGTCGCAGTGTATTTAATTAATATGCAAACATTTCCGAGTTGATAGTAATTTTGTACACCGCCACCACAGTAATTTCACTCTATATTTAAAAATTTTTCAAGTCATCAATCCTATCAGTATTGTGTTAATGCAGCCTGTGTATACTTGAAAAAAAAATCCTTATTCCTGATTTGAAACAGTAAAATGTAAGCATATTTGCAGAATGAAAACATTAAAAATGAGACAGATGTAACTACAATTTTCAAGAAATTATGCAACACTTTTTCTGTTGCCTGCCATGTCTTGTGTAATGTCTTCTAGCCCTTTCACTGGCTCTGACTTCCTTTGTAAATACACAGCTTTCTTCTTTTTGGCGACCACAAACTTGAATCAGATGTCTTTCGAGTGGAGTCTGAGTTATTCCTAAGATCACGTTTATTAACCGTCATATCTACAGGTGGCAATTTTCCCAAGGGTACTTTCATCGTTGATCCATTTTGCTGGGGTTTATCCCCATTATGAATGCTACTGTCTGATACAGGCTTACTGCTGGGAACAGAGTTAGGTAATGCTGGTCCATCGATCGTATCTTCAAATAAAGGCGTCTGACTATTCACCCCGGGGCTTCTTGTTCCCCTCTGCTCTAAATCATTCATAAAATTATCATTGTCGTAACCATCTTTTGCAAGCACTTCTGAATGCCCACTCATATTCATTTTGTCAAACTCCACTGGTGACTCCACTTTAGCTTCTATGGAATTACGATTCTTTACATTAACATATGCTACTTGGGGTTTGCCATCTGATGGTGGAAATGACCCATATTGATTACTCTGTACTGCTGAATTGGAGTTTTTGTCATCTGGGTCGAGATTCGTTGACGGAGTGTAACATTGGTTCTGCCGCGCTTTGTTGTCGAGAAAATTTGTATCTTCGTATTTTTTCAAAGGTAGTGAGTTGATACTGAAAAAGTGAAAAATTTGATTATATTTAAATTGAGCTGTTCTTAAGTGACACTTTCTAACAACACTGAAGAAAAAGTTGTTCATATTTTTGTTCTGCTAGCGAAATGTTGGTCCTTTAAAATCTTAAAATGAGAACCTTGCTATCACGCATTTTCCTGAACATTTACTTTGAATATGAATGTACTACATTAACCATCGTTTTGATTATGCAATAAATTTAATTTGCAATACACATTATTTATATAAACAGTCAAAACTGTATTCAAGTCTGTAAAAAATAAGGAAGGGAAAATAACATAAGAAACTAAAATAATGATATCAAACAGGGAAAACAAAAAAACACAAAGAAAATGCCACGTATACATGTATTTCTAAAATGCAAGAGAAGTATCTTCAACAGGAAGTGTTCCTTTGTGTCCTGTCCCATGAACTCCATCCCTACCCAAGGAGCCCATGTATAGTACAAAAGGGGCCACTTGCAGCAGCTGGCAGCTAGTTAGAGATAAACCTAACTTGATCATCAAATAAGCTGTCTAAGAGAAGTGCATGTCTAATCCAGATAAGTACTTTTACTGGTTAAAGACCGTAAGCTGATTTTCCCAACCAAATATTATGTTAACTAGATGGGTGTTCAGTAGAACACTTGTGTCGCCCTCTTACGCTTTGTCAGAATAACCAATAATTTTGGGACAAAATCTAACTACAAAAAGGGGCACAACTCTGTCAAATATGACCTTGACCAACAAAATTTGGCGGCATCATGACGCTTATGTCATAAGCAATACAATTTGAAAGTTTGATGACGAAATCTTAAGAAATGGCAAAGTAATAGCCAACAATAAGTTTTCGTGACAAAATCTAAGTACAAAAAGGGGCATAACTCTGTCAAATATGACCTTGACCTACAAAATTTGGTGGCATCATGACCCTTTTGACACAAGCAATACAATTTGAAAGTTTGATAAAGAAATCTTAAGAAATGGCAAAGTTATAGCAAACATCTAAGTATAAAAAGGGGCATAACTCTGTCAGATATGACCTTGACCAACAAAATTGGCAGCCTCATGACCCTTTTGTCATAAGCAATACAATTTGAAAGTTTGATAAAGAAATGGCAAAGTAATAGCAAAAATCTAAGTATAAAAAGGGGCATAACTCTGTCAAATATGACCTTGACCTACAAAATTTGGCGGCATCATGACCCTTATGTCATTAGCAATGCAATTTGAAAGTTAGATGAAGAAATCTTAAGAAATGGCAAAGTTATAGCCAATGTTAAGTTTTCGTGACAAAATCTAAGTACAAAAAGGGGCATAACTCTGTCAAATATGACCTTGACCTACAAAATTTGGCGGCATCATGACCCTTTTGTCATAAGCAATACAACTGTAAAGTTTGATGAAGAAATCTAAAGAAATGGCAAAGTTATAGCCAACGTTAAGTTTGTGTGACGGACGGACGGACGGACAAAGCGATTCCTATGTATCGCCTTTTCTCCGAAAGGGCGACACAAAAATGAGACACAACTTATGCAAAATCAAACTTGTCCTATATTTTTCATCACATAATTTGTAAATATATAATGAAGGGGAGTGGTGGTGTAGAAGCTAAGGTGTCTGCCGCTCATCCTGGAGGTTGAAGGCTCGAGCCCCACTGGGGTCACGACCATATCTCCTCATATGACACCAGTACTGGTTTTTCCAGGAAGGGGACTCGAGAGTGACTCAATTAGCTGTAAGCTTTCTTCACAATCAAGCTTAAATAAATTAAATCTAGTATAAACTAATATATAATGAAATCCATTTTTATTCTTTCAAGAGATATTTTTCTTGCATTGACAGACAAATGAATAGATAGACACAGTTAAAAGCCTTTAACCCTTCAAATGAAAGGCTCGAGGTATAAAAATGGTATGAACGGCTCTTTAAATATAATATTCAACACGAGGGCCAAGATGGCCCTATATCGCTCACCTTGGTACAAGTCAACTTGCCTGGTGGACGATCAATAGATAATGTTATATACCAAATAGGTTTTCCTATATACGCCTTTGTAAAACAAGTGACCCCCCCCCCCCAAGGGCAAGGTCAATTTTGACCCCAGGGACATAATTTGAACAAACTTTGAAGACGTCTACAAGGCAATGCTACATGCCAAATATCTAAGGCCTTGTGGTTTCAGAGAAGAAGATTTTTAAAGTTTTTCCTATATAAGCCTATGTAAAACTAAGTGACCCCGTGCGAGGTCAATTTTGATCCGAAGGTCATAATTTGAACAATCTTGGTAGAGGTCCACTAGCCAATGCTACATGCCAAATATCTAAGCTCTAAACCTTGTGGTTTCAGAGAAGAAGATTTTTAAAGTTTTTCCTATATAAGCCTATGTAAAACTAAGTGACCCCCTGTGCGGGGTCAATTTTGAACCGGGGGTCATAATTTGAACAATCTTGGTAGAGGTCCACTAGCCAATGCTACATGCCAAATATCTAAGCTCTAAACCTTGTGGTTTCAGAGAAGAAGATTTTTAAAGTTTTTCCTATATAAGCCTAGTATGTAAAACTAAGTGACCCCCCGTGCGGGGTCAATTTTGAACCGGAGGTCATAATTTGAACAATCTTGGAAGAGGTCCACTAGCCAATGCTACATGCCAAATATCTAAGATCTAAACCTTGCGGTTTCAGAGAAGAAGATTTTTAATGTTTTTCCTATTGATTGCCATTGCAACCAGAGTTCTGCATGGAATGGAATTCTTTGAACAATTTTGGTAAAGCTTCATGCAAGGAACATTCCTGCATCTAAGTTTTATCAATACTGGCCTAGTGGTTTCAGAGGAGATGTCATTTGAATCAAAATGACATAGATAATCATTCAATCAGAAAAGCTCACCGTGGCGTAGCCAGGTGAGCTAAAAACAATATATCAGGCAATGCAAAAGTGACTAGGTACTTAGCTTATATTACCATATTGTTGATTACAGTATATAATTTAAGGAGTCCCTACTGCTCCTTTTTAGCCTTTGGTATAGTAGAAGACAAAAATCAGTGATGCTACACACATTTAACTGGTAAAACATCACAGCAAAAATTAATATGACCGCGCAAATAAAGAGTGTGTAATATTAACAAAATTTAATGGTTTAACAGAAAATGCTTATCACTTCAAGGAACATCATAGTGCAATCACACATTAAAAATACTTGCCAGCAGTGTATTTAATTTGTTTCTAGTTCATATAACTTAAAGTTAAGAATATAAATCAATTACGTCAGAAAAGCATTTTTTAAACAAGAGGGCCATGATGGCCCTATATCGTTCTCATGGCTACCTTTGGTTATATACATGGTCATCTATAGCAAAAAGGGTCAATTTTGACCTGGGGATAATGATTTGAGTACTCTTGGTAGAGATCATCTAGGCAATGATACATGCCAAATATCTAAGCTGACCTGGGGGTCATAATTTGAACACTCTTGGTAGAGGTCCACTATGTAATGCCACATGCTAAATATCTAGGCCTTGTGGTTATAGAGAATTTTTTTCAAGTTTTCCTACAAAAGTCTATGTAAAAAGAAGTGACCCCCAGATGGAGTCAACTTTGAACAATCTTGGTAAAGGTCTACAAGGTTATGCCACATGCTTAATATCTAAGCTCTATGCCTTGTGGCTTCAGAGAAGAAGATTTTCAAAGTTTTTCCTATATAAGCCTATGTAAAATCAAGTGACCCCCAAGACGGTGTCATAATTTGAACAATCTTTGTAGAGGTCCACTAGGTAATGCCACATGCAAAATATCTCAGCTCTAGGCCTTCCTGTTCCTGAGAAGAAGATTTTCAAAGTTTTTTATTTCCGCTGCCATAGCAACCAGAGTTCTGCATGGAATGGAATTATTTGAACAACTTTGAGAGGGCTTCATGCTTCGTACAACTTTTAGATACTGGATTTGGCAAGAATGCCTGGCACTTCCTTAGAACCAGCCTTCTTTTCCACGAAAAACACGAGGGAGTGTTAATTAGGGCAGCCATGGCAATAACGGAAAATGCGGTATATACTTGTGACAATATTGTGACAATTTTGGTGTTTTGAATTGAAAAGGATAAAAACATTGCTAGCACGTTTGATAATTGTCTGATTACAGCAAACTATCACAACACCTACTTACATAATCATGCTTACAACTATAAATGTAATGAATGTTAAATTTAAAATGTCTACAAGACAAAAGAAGTACATGTATATGCGTAACTTCGACAATCCAAATTATTTTTTAAAAAGTCAATTAAGTCAACAGTTAAAACACAGCAAACATTCCAAGACTAGAAACTTATGCAAGAACTACAAATATATCACACCATACTAGAGCTGTCACTGTAAGGGCCATAATATTATGCTCTTTAATTAGGGCTTTAACATCAGTATGTGACCTTGACCTTTGGGCTAAGGACTTCAAAATGTGTGCTATGAGTCACATGCCTTCACAGAGGCTCTACAACATTGTGAAATGTCACTGCAATCAAATTAATAGAACGAATGTCATGAATTTTTCATAAACTATTTCTAAGAAAATCCATACTCGATATTTGAAAGCTCAGTCTGAACTTGAATTTTGAGCCGAGGTTCTGAGTATGGTGCATTTTACATGCTTTTAATTTTCTTTAAATTTCATAAAGATTATAAGAAGTCTATAGCCGAGACACAACCTATTACTGAGTAAGTCATATCAGGGCAGTAATTACTAATGGTGACCTTGACCTTTCATATTGTGCATGACACACCTTCCCATTTAATAGAAGTTTTATTGCAATCCTATAAACAGTAAGGAAGTTATGGCTGAGACGAGATGTAATTGAGCAACCAACAGACAATCGAAAGGACAGTGTGATACCAGAGGCAGATGCCGAGTACCTGTTTTTTCCCCATAAATATAGTGCTGAATGTCTAAAATGCATGGCACTGCATATCTCACAAACAATGTTTCACAATATTATGTCTGTGCTATAATTATAAAATCTTTTATCTAAATGTCATATGCACTCTTATGTTAACTTGGTCAGAATGTTTACATGCACAATTAAGCATCTAAAGTTAAATAATCATCTCTTTTGTCTTCAAAGCTCCAGAGTTATGGCCCAAGAAAGTTATGTAAAAATACCTGTGTTAAAGACTACCTCCAAAAAGAGACCATCCTGTGAATAAAGATCATCAGGGAGATCACCTACCCTAATTATATATAGTATACACACCTGTAAATAAGGACCACCTGCAAACAAAGACCATATTTGTAGCTTTCCAACACTGGTCTTTGTTCACAGGTTTGACTGTACTACTAAGCAGGGGTGTCAAAAATCTGTTAAAAAATTGTTACTTGGAATGTATTTAAGGTAATGTTTAGCAGTTTCAATACCAAGAGCTGCAGTCATATGCAACAAGAAAGCACCAGTAAAGGAAAAGTCTAGATACTGAATATGCCAGAAACTATATCTCAAGCATGTGTCAAGATATAAAATATAATTTGCTTTAAATACTAAGACTGTCCAAAGCAGTATATATAAAATGTAATGAGCTAAAAAACAAACAAGACAATGGTAACCATCAAATTCTCCAGCTTTCAAAATTCTACAGTAACAATTTACTTTAAAAATGAACCATAACACTACAAAATTGAACAACAATCTATGTATACAATTCACCATGAAAACTTCCTATAAAAGCATAGATATCATGCACATGCATTTTTAAGTTTTGAATCACCACTACCGTACCATTTTATATTATTGTAAAAATGGTATTCCATAGCTTATTTCTTTTAAGTGCAGTTTAATATTTCAAAATGATGGTTACTTTTTATATTCTTCCAAAAACCTTTAACATGCACTACCATGAGAAGCAGCCTGAAAGTTGTATTTTTTGGGGGATTTAAAGATTTGAAGCGGTCTACAAGCTAGCCTGATCAAACAAGTACTTCTATAATAAAATTTCTGAAATTTGCATTTTTTATTTTTTCTGGATTTTTTTCAGTAGTTAACCGGTATCCATACCGGTAAATTTGTTTGGGAAGTTTAACATCCATTTCAATAGTTAGGTACAGGCAGAAAGTTAACCGTACTATCCTTCCTGGGAAGGACCTTGTACTAGGCTCCCATCCTCTGTAAGACACTGCCACCTTTCTTACTTAAAGGTAAGGCTGGGAGCCAGGCTTGAGCTAAATGACCCAAAGTAAGTAAAAGGTTTATTGATAACAAATCAACAGCCTTATGGACCATAACAACACTAGTGTCAACAGAAATAAAGGACAAACAATTGAATTTCGCTGGGCATTCTTAAAACTGTAACAAAATACATTTGAATACATTGCAAGACTGCCCTATTATATCCATTAAAAATACAGTCAATCTAGTAACTGACTATGACTTTTTGTTTTGTAAAAGAAGTAACCATTAAGTGACAAATTAATATAAGTAGTGGCTGGGTATGATATGACCTTGACCTATTTACACAAATTCCCCTACTGTTTATCATATGCAAGATGTTTCAGGGAAAGTTCTTGATGCATTTTGAAGTCATATGCTTAAATGACAGAAGGACATACTGAGTGACACAAGAACAAACAAACTGGCCGAAAATGCAATTAGTAAGCATTTGAGTGGGAAAGAAAAACTCTAATTTTTGTAAAATGCAAGACTGAGACAAAGGAAAATCATGTTGTTTAATACAACCTAGACCTGAAGCAACATTAGAGTTGGGAAAATATATGCAAGAAAAGCGTACGACATACATTGTACCTTCCGCTCCTCTTTTTCTTGCGTTTCCATAGATACCACCATATTACAGCCAAAACGATTGCCAATAAAAAAAGGAATAGGATGACTAGTCCAGCTATCAACCCTCCAGCTGCACTTGCTGAAATGAAAAAGATCATACAAATGAAAGAATCATACAAATGAGACAATCATACAAATGATTGACAATCATACTTGTAAATGAAACAACTGTGAATGCATTATAAATTCCCCTGCATAGATGTCTAAGGATTTTTCATCGTATGCAAATTCATGGGTGCTTGAATATTTCACTTTAGAAAACTCAATAATAAAAGACACTTTTCCTTGGATCTTATGTTCATTGGTCGACTCATACATGAAATCAACAAAAAGAAATTCCCTGTGAACACTAATCACTTCGCTTGACAGTATGATACAAGTAAACTATAATACCAAGGGGTCATGATTTGAACAAACTTGGTAGAGGTCAAATGGCAATGCTACATACCAAATATCTAAGCTCTAGGCCCTGTGGTTTCAGAGAAGAAGTTTTTCCTATATAATTATGTAAAACCAAGTGACCCCTGGGGTGGGTCAATTTTACAATATACAATCAAATAATAATAAATATACTACTATCATCTGTTTAACTGACTACAGTATTTCTGTAAAAGCATGCAAATTTTAGTAATCCGAAACAATTAAAATGACAGCAGCATAAATGAGTTGATTATATTATTAATTAATTATAAAGTAATTAACTGCTATCATTATAAATGACAGAAATGTTAAGTAGAAGTTGCTTTCTTTATACACAAACATAATGTCCCCCCTCCCTCTCCCCTTATCATCACAACAGACCAATACATAATCATCATCAAAAACCACACCTCCACGACTCTACATGCTTATAAACATTTCTGTAAACTTTCACGATTCTAACTCAAATTATTTTTGGAATACCCACAACACAAAACTTGTGACAGACGGACAGACAACCCTTCCAAAATCAATATGTCTCTCCTCCATATATGGATGACAGAAATGTTAATGAAAGCAATGTAAATGATATCATCATAAACTAGAGCTATCACTAAATGTGATTAATACCCCCAAAAGGATTGCTTTATAAACTGAAGAAGTTCGTAGTAACATAATACCTTGCAAACAAACTAAAAAGAGATACAGTTCTTAGCAGTTCCTCTCATTGTGCTTGACCATTGTATGAAGTTGTATTGAATTCCAACTTGTAGTTTTCGAAAAATGCTCCAGACAGGGAAAAGTAACAAAGGGCAATTACACTGTAATTAGTCAAGATGGAGTTATGGTTCCTGTGCACTGCACTCCCTCTCACTGTGCTTGACCATTGTATGAAGTTGTATTGAATTCCAACCAGAAGTTTTCAAGTTATGCTCCGGACAAGGAAAAGTAACAAAGGGTAATAACTCTGTAATGAGTCAAGATGGAGTTATGGTTCCTGTGCACTGCACTTCCTCTAAATGTACTTGACCATTGTATGAGGTTGTACTGAATTCCAACTAGTAGTTTTCAAGTTATGCTTCGGACAGGGAAAAGTAACAAAGGGCAATAACTCAGTAAATACTCAAGATAGAGTTATAGTTATTGTACACTGCACTTCCTCTGAGTGTGCTTGATCATTGTATGAAGTTGTATTGAATTCCAACCAGTAGTTTTCAAGTTATGCTCCGGACAAGGAAAAGTAACAAAGGGCAATAACTCTATAATTATTCAAGATGGAGTTATAGTTCTTGTGCACTGCACTTCCTCTCAATGTGCTTGACCATTGTATGAAGTTGTATTGAATTCCAACCAGTAGTTTTCAAGTTATGCTCCGGACAAGTAAAAGTAACAAAGGGCAATAACTCAGTAAATACTCAAGATAGAGTTATAGTTCTTGTACACTGCACTTCCTCTGAGTGTGCTTGATCATTGTATGAAGTTGTATTGAATTCCAACTAGTAGTTTTCAAGTTATGCTCCGGACAAGGAAAAGTAACAAAGGGCAATAACTCTGTAATTAGTCAAGATGGAGTTATGGTTCTTGTGCACTGCACTTCCTCTCAATGTGCTTGACCATTGTATGAAGTTGTATTGAATTCCAACTTGTAGTTTTCAAGTTATGCTCCGGACAAGGAAAATGCAACAGACCGCCCGACCGACCGACCGACCGACCGACCGACCGACCGACCGACCGACCAACCGACCGACCGACCAACCACCGGGTGACTCCTATATACCCCCCTAAACTTCGTTTTGGGGGTATAATGACAGTGTTTAGTAATCAGTACCAGTAAATGACAGCAACTTCACTGATATCACTAGTAATGACTGTAATGTAAATGATTCTATTATAAATGTCAGCAATGTAAATAGTATCATTAGAAATGACAGCAATGTAAATAATCATTAGAAATGACATCAATGTCTAAATGATTCCATTATAAATGCCTGCAAAGTACGTAAATGGTATCATTACAAATGACAGCAATGTATGTAAATGGTATGATTATAAATGACAGCAATGAATGTCAATGATTTCACAAAAGACAGCAATATGTAAATGATCTCATTATAAATGACAGCAATGTGTAAATGGTATGATTATAAATGACAGCAATGAATGTATAAGTGGTTTCATCAATGACAGCAATGTGTAAATGATCTCAATTTAAATGACAGCAATGTGTAAATGATCTCAATTTAAATGACAGCAATGTAAATGGTATCATTATTAATGACAGCAATGTAAATGGTACCATTATTAATGACAGCAATGTAAATGGTATCATTATAAATGACAGCAATGTAAATGGTATTATTTAATGACAGCAATGTAAATGGTACCATTATTAATGACAGCAATGTAAATGGTATCATTATAAATGACAGCAATGTAAATGGTATTATTATTAATGACAGCAATGTAAATGGTATCATTATTAATGAAAGCAATGTAAATGGTATCATTATAAATGACAGCAATGTAAATGGTATCATTATAAATGCAGCAATGTATGTAAATGGTATCATTTTAAACTAGAGCTATCACTTAATGTGATTAATACCCCCAAAAGACTGCTTTATTAACTGCGGAAATTCGTAGTAACAGAATACCTTGCAAAAAAAAACCAACTAAAAAAGAGATATTGTTCTTGGCAATAACTCTGTAATTAGTCAAGATAGAGTTATGGTTCTTGTACACTGCAATCCCTCTCATTGTGCTGGACCATTGTATGAAGTTGTATTGCATTCCAACCAGTAGTTTTCAAGTTATGCTCTGCGACAAGGAAAAGTAAAAATGGGCAATAACTCTGTAATGAGTCAAGATAGAGTTCTGGTTCCTGTGCACTGCAATTAATCTCATTGTGCTAGACCATTGTATGAAGTTGTACTGAATTCCAACCAGTAGTTTTCAAGTAATGCTTCGGACAAGGAAAAGTAACAAAGGGCAATAACTATGTAATGAGTCAAGATAGAGTTATGGTTCCTGTGCACTGCACTTCCTCTCAATGTACTTGGCCATTGTATGAAGTTGTATTGAATTCCAACTGGTAGTTTTCAAGTAATGCTCTGGACAAGGAAAAGTAACAAAGGGCAATAACTTTGTAATTACTCAAGATAGAGTCATGGTTCTTGTACACTGCACTTCCTCTCATTGAACTAGACCATTGTATGAAGTTGTATTGAATTCCAACTGGTAGTTTTCAAGTTATGCTCCGGACAATTAAAAGTAACAAAGGGCAATAACTCTGTAATGAGTCAAGATGGAGTTATGGTTCTTGTGCACTGCACTTCCTCTCAATGTGCTTGACCATTGTATGAAGTTGTATTGAATTCCAACTAGTAGTTTCAAGTTATGCTCTGGACAAGGAAAATGCAACAGACCGCCTGACCGACCGACCGACCAACTACCGGGTGACTCCTATATACCCCCCCCAAACTTCGTTTCGGGGGTATTATAACAACAATGTGTGTAAATGATCTCATTGTAAATGACAGCAATGTATGTAAATAGTATCATTATAAAAGACAGTTATGTGAATGACCAAACTGTAATTCCAATTTAATGAACAGCAATGACTGATGATGACATTGTTACATCAATATAATAGACTATTTAGTTTTTATTATATGACCAGCGACACGGGAAAATGGGCCTTCGGACAAAATACTTGAAAACTAGCTTTCTTGCATATTTTGAACAAACAATATTTCAATATCAATATAGGAAAAGTTCAGTTACCTGCGTCCAGTACATACAAAACTACAACATTTTGAAAAAGTATACCTAAGGCGTCATTGTTCACTCTAAAAATGATGTCACATACCACACTTTGACGTCAAAACTCACTTCAATTTACATAGGCAGTAAACTATTCCGGTAATCATTTCCTAACAGCATCATTTATTTTTGGTTGCAACATTATATACTCTTTCAATATATATCATATCTGGTGAACTATTTCATGTCTTCTTTCCACGATATGCCTTTTTCACAGGGTATAGCCAAATTGAATCATTTCTAATCGCTGTTGCCATAGTAATGGTCTTGGAGGATTTTGAAGCCAATAGAATATTTCTGTTGAGGAAAATATAGTGGCTATCAGTTTTTAACATGGGTTTTTCATTTAAAGAGGGTGACAAAAATGTAAATTTTATGGGTTTTTTTTATCAATTACTTTCGAATAACGCAACAAATGTCCGAAGGTACATTTTCGCGCGTCGACGGTCATATAGTTCATGATTAAAAGAAAAGGAATTAGTGGCTACCTCTATTGTGAAGCCACCCACATTAAACACTAAACACACCTGACTTGAGCAGCCATCTGTTTCAAATAGCCACTTTTCATGCATCCCTTAACTGGCTGTTTAAGACAGGTATATGACTGTGTATTAATATACTATACAGTAACATACATATATACTGACAGAACAAACAGTACTGAGGAAATCAATACTGAAAGACAGGATAATGTTATTAATCAATTAAATGCCAGTAACAAGCAGTTTCATGATTAACAAATAGATCTGTGCCAGGAACCAGTAGCCAGTCGTCACCATGGAGATAAAATAATAATAGAGCAGAAGATCCGTTTTAAGTACAAATTCAGCTATTACAACAATCCTATCAATCAGGAGTGGTAACAAACAAACAATAATCATTGTGAAATAAATGAGAATTAGGATGATGTCATACTGCACAAATTTCTCCCACTCATGGGTGTTTTCATCTAATATTCAGGATATAACAGTGAAATGTTACAAAAGTTCATTCTCACAGATGAAGAATTATGAATCTCCATCCCCATAACAAGAATCCCCATTGTACAGAAAATTGAAAAATTGAACAGTGTCACTAGAGAGACGGAACTTTATTGCAATTCTTGTACTAAAATGTAAAGTAACTGCACTAGGCACAGCATGAGCAATTAATTTTTAATTGCCCTTTTTCCTGTGATAAATGATGGATTCTCTGTATCATGTAACAGCACTTGAACATCAAACTTCTGTTGAAACATTTATATCATGTGTGTTACAAATAAATTTTAAAAGCAAGCTAGATGATTTGAGTACAAAGGAAGTTTTTATTGCACATGTAGTAAAGACTAATTATTTTTAAATGATGAGATGTTGCTTTACGATACTTTGTTTGGCCGTTTTCTTTTGAAGGAAATAATATACTTGTCCTTCAGAAACAGAACTGCCAATTTCCATGATAAATTTGATTCAAATTTTTTGTTCATTTTTATTTCTGTATCACTGAATTGGTGAGGACTACTAAATAAATCGATTTTTTTCCCATAATAAAATTACACTTACAAGAACAATTCTCAAAAAATTGCCAAAAAAAGTCTTTGCACCTGTCATTGCTTAAAAAGTGTGTATCCTGTATGTGTTTGGAATATAATATAGAAAGGCTAGATATAATACAGGATGAATGAATTGATCATTCAGTCATCAGTCACAACATGCCAGAAAATAGAGTTCAAACCTGAGAAAACAGAGTTCAAACTTGAGGAAAATAGAGTTCAAACCTGAGAAAAGAGCTTGATCAAATCTGAGAAATTAGAGTTCAAACCTGAGAAAAGAGCTCGATCAAATCTGAGAAATTAGAGTTCAAACCTGAGAAAAAAAGAGTTCAAGATTCCAACATGGTTTTATTCATATTTATTACAATTAAACAAACATAACAACTGGCATTCCTTGCTGTGAGTGTGTGCATTAATTACCTTCCTCCGGAGATCGTACTGGTTCTGTTACCGTTGTAGTCGATAATGCTATATTAAAGAAATGAAACTAACCTGAATGTGGAAAGGTTAAGGTTTCCTTATATATCCCTGAGCACAATATATGACACGTAATTACTACTTTTTCATATAAAGGGAGGTGATTCTCCATGTTTGTTCATTATATTATGAAGTTAAATGCGAGAGTTGTCTTGAAGACATTTAATGCCAAATCGGATTAAAAAAGGCGCATTTTATTCCTGGTCATACTGGTATTGTCTTGCACAACTCCTATTTTTTTGGTACCAATTTCCCTCAAGTGTTTTTTTTCCTGTCTAATAGAAGAAGCACACCCTAAGACTGGATGTATTTTGAAAGTACTAAAGGAAAAAATCTTCCCCAAACCTAAAAAGCAGTAATAAGCAATAAAATTAGCAAAATTAAACACCATGTAGTGCCATTTGATAATCATTTAATTACTAATAGTTGGTTTTAACTTTTGATTATCACTGGGATAATAGATCTTTGCTAGGTTTTCTCTTCTGCATCCCAGGGATACAATTCAATTCCTTACATTATGCTTTTAATCAAATGAATAATGAAACATACTGTGTCATTTTCACATGATTTTTAAATCACTGAAGCTGAAGGTCATTATTTGTTTGTGAACCCACACATAAACAACAGGAAAACACATACATTATTAGTTCCGGACTAACTTATACTACAATTATTCCTCATCATGTTTGAACAAAAATATATCTAAAAACAGATATATTCAAGTGTTCACATGACATTAAGTACAGGCGTGACCTGGCTGAGTTAATCTTTTTTCAGAGGAAACTTTTAAGAAAGTCTATAGATAAGTGGACCAACAACAACAACAGTACTATTAGGCGCCTTATAGAAGACAAGTGCCACTAACATCACTCTACCTCTCTTGGCATTGTCTCCGAAGATTATAAGACAGAATTTTGCTTTCCCATGTAACAGTTTCACTATTAAGATCACCAGATATTAACACCACCCTAGATATTAAGCCCAAACAATATTTCAGCACCAAATTACCAATTTCATAGTAAAGAGGTCTCGATAATAAGTAATGCGACCCCTTTTCAGCAGTCCAAAGGTAACAACAGTCTTCACACAGAAACTTTGCTGTAATTTGTTAATAATCAACCTGTTTTGTTCAAAAAACGTATTTATAACAAATACAACTATTTTCTGCCCACTGGTGTTTGCTCTTAAAAGGTTGAACTATACAGTGACCAAAATTGTAACAGCTTCAACCAAATTCAGCTCTGTTCTGTGCTCTAAAGCTTTACTGCTAAAAAATATAGAAACTGAAGGATGTGACTAATTTCAAGTGATCTCCTTGTTTTATCTTCCTTGTCAACAAGGAACAAAACAAATGCAATACTTACATGTACTTTATAACCCCTCCTTACATTAACAATTACATGAAACAGGGAAAATTGCTTTGACCAAAGAAAACTGAAATCATGAAAGTTTTATTTGTTCCAGTAAACAGCTCCGTACTTTACATAACAAGCAAGGTTAGTGGGTAGTCTTAAATTATGTCTGTAGAATACCTGTTAAAGTTCCAGGATCACTTGGATTTACTGATATTCACCTTTAAACAATGTTGACATAGTTTCCTTTCTTTCATATTCAAGTCATTTCTTCATGGAAAAGAGTTGCAAGGAAATCTTTCTTCTTTTTTGCAATATCATTGAAAAAAATACTACACTGCATGCATTTCTAAATGTATCTATTGATTTAAAAGGATAAGTTAGGAATATTTTTGGTACAAATAAAGATCAGTTCCGCCAGTAAGACATGTTCCTTAGTAAATAATTGTGCTCCAGGGACTTTAAGTTATATGTACATGTATGTAAAGACCACTTATGTTAAATATAACATGAGAATTAATTGTTTACATTGTAGAGACATTTTTTTTGGGATAAAACAAGAGGGCCATGATGGCCCTATATTGCTCATCTGAGAATAATTGCTCCAAAAGACAAGAAGTAGCTCAACAAGTCATGATCAAAGAGGACAAGCTTCAAAAACAAACTAGCATTTGACTTGGTGACCTACTTTTTACATGATGATTCAAACTCAACCTAGATCGCATCTAAAACTGTACTTTATTTACGTTGTGAAACAAAAAAATAATTATTAAAACCTAAACAGAATTCTTCTGACGCACGTCCAGTTTAATTGATTAATGCGACTATACCATCGACATTGACTTAATTAACTGGTTTTGTTTACACTGTGACGTCATTTACCGCCATTTTTTTATTTTGGAAAACGTATGAATGCAGGTATGTTCTTTGAAATGTGAATAGATTATGTTGCTATACATTTCTAAAATTTGATACTCTTGCTTGTGACACCATAAAAGGCACCATTTCTTTTGCAATCAACTCTCGCTTCAAATCTACATGGATATTCGTTACCAACAATTTTCGTAATCTGAACCGTTAAATTGCGTACCCTGAAAATTCGAACCATTCCTAAAAATGAAATTCCTGTTACATTTACTTGAAAACTATTAAAGTGTTTGTTTTCTTATGAGACATTAGTTTACATTTACGAAAAAACAATACAATCTTTCACATATAAACGAATGAATTGATCATTCAGTCATCAGTCACAACATGCCAGAAAATAGAGTTCAAACCTGAGAAAACAGAGTTCAAACTTGAGGAAAATAGAGTTCAAACCTGAGAAAAGAGCTTGATCAAATCTGAGAAATTAGAGTTCAAACCTGAGAAAAGAGCTCGATCAAATCTGAGAAATTAGAGTTCAAACCTGAGAAAAAAAGAGTTCAAGATTCCAACATGGTTTTATTCATATTTATTACAATTAAACAAACATAACAACTGGCATTCCTTGCTGTGAGTGTGTGCATTAATTACCTTCCTCCGGAGATCGTACTGGTTCTGTTACCGTTGTAGTCGATAATGCTATATTAAAGAAATGAAACTAACCTGAATGTGGAAAGGTTAAGGTTTCCTTATATATCCCTGAGCACAATATATGACACGTAATTACTACTTTTTCATATAAAGGGAGGTGATTCTCCATGTTTGTTCATTATATTATGAAGTTAAATGCGAGAGTTGTCTTGAAGACATTTAATGCCAAATCGGATTAAAAAAGGCGCATTTTATTCCTGGTCATACTGGTATTGTCTTGCACAACTCCTATTTTTTTGGTACCAATTTCCCTCAAGTGTTTTTTTTCCTGTCTAATAGAAGAAGCACACCCTAAGACTGGATGTATTTTGAAAGTACTAAAGGAAAAAATCTTCCCCAAACCTAAAAAGCAGTAATAAGCAATAAAATTAGCAAAATTAAACACCATGTAGTGCCATTTGATAATCATTTAATTACTAATAGTTGGTTTTAACTTTTGATTATCACTGGGATAATAGATCTTTGCTAGGTTTTCTCTTCTGCATCCCAGGGATACAATTCAATTCCTTACATTATGCTTTTAATCAAATGAATAATGAAACATACTGTGTCATTTTCACATGATTTTTAAATCACTGAAGCTGAAGGTCATTATTTGTTTGTGAACCCACACATAAACAACAGGAAAACACATACATTATTAGTTCCGGACTAACTTATACTACAATTATTCCTCATCATGTTTGAACAAAAATATATCTAAAAACAGATATATTCAAGTGTTCACATGACATTAAGTACAGGCGTGACCTGGCTGAGTTAATCTTTTTTCAGAGGAAACTTTTAAGAAAGTCTATAGATAAGTGGACCAACAACAACAACAGTACTATTAGGCGCCTTATAGAAGACAAGTGCCACTAACATCACTCTACCTCTCTTGGCATTGTCTCCGAAGATTATAAGACAGAATTTTGCTTTCCCATGTAACAGTTTCACTATTAAGATCACCAGATATTAACACCACCCTAGATATTAAGCCCAAACAATATTTCAGCACCAAATTACCAATTTCATAGTAAAGAGGTCTCGATAATAAGTAATGCGACCCCTTTTCAGCAGTCCAAAGGTAACAACAGTCTTCACACAGAAACTTTGCTGTAATTTGTTAATAATCAACCTGTTTTGTTCAAAAAACGTATTTATAACAAATACAACTATTTTCTGCCCACTGGTGTTTGCTCTTAAAAGGTTGAACTATACAGTGACCAAAATTGTAACAGCTTCAACCAAATTCAGCTCTGTTCTGTGCTCTAAAGCTTTACTGCTAAAAAATATAGAAACTGAAGGATGTGACTAATTTCAAGTGATCTCCTTGTTTTATCTTCCTTGTCAACAAGGAACAAAACAAATGCAATACTTACATGTACTTTATAACCCCTCCTTACATTAACAATTACATGAAACAGGGAAAATTGCTTTGACCAAAGAAAACTGAAATCATGAAAGTTTTATTTGTTCCAGTAAACAGCTCCGTACTTTACATAACAAGCAAGGTTAGTGGGTAGTCTTAAATTATGTCTGTAGAATACCTGTTAAAGTTCCAGGATCACTTGGATTTACTGATATTCACCTTTAAACAATGTTGACATAGTTTCCTTTCTTTCATATTCAAGTCATTTCTTCATGGAAAAGAGTTGCAAGGAAATCTTTCTTCTTTTTTGCAATATCATTGAAAAAAATACTACACTGCATGCATTTCTAAATGTATCTATTGATTTAAAAGGATAAGTTAGGAATATTTTTGGTACAAATAAAGATCAGTTCCGCCAGTAAGACATGTTCCTTAGTAAATAATTGTGCTCCAGGGACTTTAAGTTATATGTACATGTATGTAAAGACCACTTATGTTAAATATAACATGAGAATTAATTGTTTACATTGTAGAGACATTTTTTTTGGGATAAAACAAGAGGGCCATGATGGCCCTATATTGCTCATCTGAGAATAATTGCTCCAAAAGACAAGAAGTAGCTCAACAAGTCATGATCAAAGAGGACAAGCTTCAAAAACAAACTAGCATTTGACTTGGTGACCTACTTTTTACATGATGATTCAAACTCAACCTAGATCGCATCTAAAACTGTACTTTATTTACGTTGTGAAACAAAAAAATAATTATTAAAACCTAAACAGAATTCTTCTGACGCACGTCCAGTTTAATTGATTAATGCGACTATACCATCGACATTGACTTAATTAACTGGTTTTGTTTACACTGTGACGTCATTTACCGCCATTTTTTTATTTTGGAAAACGTATGAATGCAGGTATGTTCTTTGAAATGTGAATAGATTATGTTGCTATACATTTCTAAAATTTGATACTCTTGCTTGTGACACCATAAAAGGCACCATTTCTTTTGCAATCAACTCTCGCTTCAAATCTACATGGATATTCGTTACCAACAATTTTCGTAATCTGAACCGTTAAATTGCGTACCCTGAAAATTCGAACCATTCCTAAAAATGAAATTCCTGTTACATTTACTTGAAAACTATTAAAGTGTTTGTTTTCTTATGAGACATTAGTTTACATTTACGAAAAAACAATACAATCTTTCACATATAAACCGCCGTGAAACGTGCTTGGAAATAAAGTGTTCCAGGTACGAGTTAAATACACGAAAGTAGTTCGGATGCTGTCAAGTAAGCCCGAGATGTACTTTCCCTAGGGAAAGTATAGGTTGATCTCTTCCCTCCGCGTGCTGGGATCCGCCAATACTTTCCCCGGGGGGTAGGCAAGAATTCAATAAGGCCATGATCATTCTGACAGTTTCATGAAAATCCAATAAAAATGCAGCCTCTATTGCATACACAAGGTTTTTCTAGCATTTGACCTAGTGAACTAGTTTTGGACTTGATATGACCTATATTTGAATTGGATCTAGATCATTTAGGCAAACTTTTGTTAAGATCCAATAAACTAGATGCCCACGTGCAACATGTTGAGCCCGCCATATGTCAAAAGGGCTAACTCCTTACCAAGTAGAGATGGGTCAAAATACACCTAAATATTGGATGTAACATGCATGTTGTGCGACAGAAAAGTTAAGTCTCGATTTTTCTCTACGGCCAGTAATAAAAAAGTTACAATATAAGCTATTTATAGTAACAACAAAGGGAAGTAATTCTTAAAACAAGGGTAGCCCATGGTGGTGAACATTTGTACAAAGTAACATCAAAATCCCTCCATGCATGAAGAAGAAATGCTCCAGACAAAGATATTCTTGACTTTGAACTTTAACCTCTAAGTGTGACCTTGACCTTTGACCTAGGGACCTGGTTCTTGCGCATGACACTCCGTCTCATGATGGTGAACATTGTGTGCCAAGTTAAATAAAAATCCCTCCATGCATGAAAAAGACATGGTCCAGACAAAATTGGACGGACGCATGGACGCACGCACATACACCGAACCGCCAAAAGTGACAACTATATCGAGCTCACCGCAAGCGGGCTCGACAAAAATGCAGTTTCTATTGCAATTTCACAAGGTTTTTCTAGCATTTGACCTGGTGCCCATGAAAATACTTAAGTTA
>JAFMSR010000960.1:0-37236 GCA_022818135.1 Saxidomus purpurata | reverse complement strand
TACAATGTTTAAGATATGTTTATATTGTATAAATGACTTACCAAGAAGATGAATTTCATTTATTTTTCAAGACTCCTATACAAGTTATGTACAGAATTTTAAAAGAGAAGCTTTTGTAAAGTCAGTCAGTTATAACTACTTAATACTAGAACACATATGACATATCAAACAATGGTTATAGCAGAAATATTTATGTGTATCAAGCCATCATTTTAAAATGAAACCATAATATGCAACTACTATACGATCATAGTTTATATCTAGCTGGAAGCCACAACACTTATCTAGTGGGTGTGAAGTTACAGATTGTGTCAAAATGTGAACTGCAAGTGAATGTAGTGCCCGATGGAAGCCTACCAAGCGCTATCTTATATAATCTACTGCTGGTCAGTGGCAACACTTGAATAGTAATGTAATGTGTGAGTAAGTAGACCCTGCCTTTAGGATTTTTGAAACCATTAGCATTTTTCATACTTTTATTGGCAGGAAGTTGAGGTAAATAACTTTACAGATAATTGTTGAAAATAGTCAATTTCATATTCTTGAGAAGAATGAGCTTTAAGCGATTAAATGAACACAGTAAAGAAAGGAGGCAAGACACAACCACAACAATATTGTGATAGGGCATTCAAAACACTAGTGAAGCATTCACATGCATAAAAATAAGAAACATGAAATAACTCTAAGCTGAACATGAGGATCACTCTACTGCTTTCAGCAATCACCCATCTCTTTCAATTTTCTTTACAGTTTCAAGCAAGATAAACAAAAACTATTAATACTTTCATGACAACACATTTTATAACAGAGAAAACACTCTGTTGATTTCAATAGCCAAGATTTTCCAAAATAAAGTGAGTGAATTAGAAAAGAAATTATCATGCACCATTCATTTGGAACCATTTTATCTTCTTATAAGAAGGACTGAGAATGGTCAAACAAATCTGTCTTGCTTCTGTTTGAAGGTAGTATATGCTCACTCGAGTGCAATGTGTGGCTTTTCTCTTAAAATTAATAGTGACAGTCCCTGGCAGTTTAGGTGCAGAAGCCTGTTTGGGCATTTTACCGACAAGCTTTCAACTCTTGCACACAGTAGCTCTGTCTAAATCTTTGGTCCCAGGATTACAAAAGCTCTATTCTACAATAGCCTTGTGTAAGTAGTTGTAGGCAATGGCAAATGAACAGAGCATGCTGGAGGACTTGTAAATAGCAGTGAGTGTCTGTGTCTTATGTGAAATTTTAATATCTCCTTTTTATAATACTTTCTCCTGCAGTCATTTATCTATATGCAACTTGAATTATCTCCTTATAAAAATATCATACTCTTAAAGTCTATTTCAAAATTGAACACAACTGTCTCCCATGGAAAATGTTGATCTTATAGTCTATTTCAAAATTAATTACAATTGTCTCACTTATAAATATTTAACTCTTATAATCCATTTAGTAAGTGGTACAATTGTCTCACTTAAAATATTTAACTCTTAAAGTTTATATCATAATAACACAATTGTCTCCCTTATAAATATTTAACTCTTGTAAATCCTATTTCAGCACCATTATGAACACAATTATCTCCCTTATCCTCCACTGTGAAGTCAAAGCTATTAACACTAAAAAGCGAACAATAATTCCTTGAAAAAACTGCTGTAACAATAATTTGGGAGGAAAAAGAAAGCTTCTGTTATTCATTGTATAAAATAATTAAATAGAGTACTTCTGATCTTTCCTGTCAGGACAAGTAAATTTCATTGCAGTATAGTTTTCAGGGAATGCGCTCCATCTAATAAACAAGCAACAAAAAGACAGGTCAATATACAGTTTGCAAATGCTTTAATAAGCGAGAGTTCAGACAATGAAATAAGTACAGTAAAGTGTGATGACCAATTGATTTCACGACCACAGTGACATGTAATCCAAGATGAAAAGAAAAGAAATAAAAAGACATTTTTACAGACACTGGCATTTCAAACACCAACAGACGACAGACACAGGCACAACCCAAGTATAACCCTTTGACAATAGATATACCTTACATTAAACTTCAGAGTACAATCGCCTGAAGAAGCAGTATGGTCTGCACATTCCCTATTGAAACCCTTAACCACTGCTAAATTCCTACAACAAACTTTTTCAATTTTTTTCAGTTTAACAGTTAATCTACAGTTAATCTTAATAGAAGTGTTCAATGAAAATTCACCTGTCTGCAGATCTTGTGACTGCAAAGCAAGAATCCTTTGTTAACCAAGAGGAACCAACGGGGTAAGGGTTTATATCATGAACCCAGAAATACTTACTCAGAATACAGACTTCTGAGAAACAAAATGTTGGAACTGACCTATCATAAAATACAATTCATTTACTCACGTTGCTCATGAACCTAATTCACATGTATACCAACCTAGTTAAATATGTACTGCCACAAGTTGTACAATGTTGTCCTTGCTGATATCTGCAGACTGGTTCCATGCTTCTTGTTTCCAATTCATAAAATACACTTCATTTTTCAATGCTCTGCAAAATCAAACAAATTTAACGCCGTCAAACTGGAAAATGGCCAAATAGACAGCTTTAGCACCCCAAATATTGAGTAAGCAGACATATGTATGCAGGTGAGTCTCAGGCTGAGTCAAATTCAGATATCCTATTAACATGTATTATATTTCCCATATGTGACTTTACAGCAATTAATATGGGCAATTTGTATGAAAAGGTTTCCAGAGAAAGGAGTTAGACTTTTCTTTTCGGTTCCTGCCACAGTCTGAAAACAACTAACAGATCACTGGGCTTGGCCTAGTAGCCTCATAAAACTACTTTCCCCCTTGAAGACCTGTGACCATGGCATGACAGCATATTTCAAGATAATCAGACAGGAAGACAAAATGTCTTCTAGATATTTTAACAAAATCTGCCCACCTCCATACAAACCTACCATATTAAGACTCTTTGAATAGAATATGCAGATTTTGGGAAAATAAATATCCATAGTATATTAAACGTATGATATAGTAATGTTTCACGTAGCATTATAAGACATGTATAAAAATAATCCTGAAAGCTACTTCAAACACAAGCTTTAATATTAATATACTGAAAACTCTTTTGAACTAGCACTTATTTCAAATGCAAAAGCTCATCAGTTTTGAAAAACTGGATTAATTTATTGATCAAACTTGTAGATATCAAACAAAAAACAAAAACTATATATAGGTATTACTTTATTAGAAGTACTACAAATACGCAATTACCCTAGTATCAATGTTAAAGTAGCAATGGTGTCAGCATCGGCGCTATCTATTATGCCAAATACTTTCACTTTAGTAAGCAATTATGCTTTAAAATTACGACATGCATACTAATCTATGTGGAAAAAAGAACAATTATCAATGACTCAATACAGCAGTACAAGATGTATAGCATATGATATTCGACACTGTGAACTTCACCTGAACATGTCTGCTTGGCATATACTGGAAAGTAGCATTGATTTTTCCTATGTCTGTTTTGTACTGGGTCATTTCCAGATAAAATGTCGATCACAGAAGACATGTGTTTCTAAATAAGTAGCAATTATATAAATAAGTAAAGCAAATAAAGACCATGCACTTAACTCAATAAGAAAAGTAAATAGTTTAACAAAATAGAAGTTGAAAGCAGCATATAAGAAAGCAAGCATCAATTTTAGAACAAAACGGGTATATTAAAAGCAGCTGAAAGCATTTGCAGCAGCATAGCAGCATACAATATGGCAATAAAATATGATAAAGAATCGTTATAAAGTATTATATCTATAAAAAATATTACATATTTGTAGAAGCCACTAATGCAGACACTGCAAACAATTGCAAATCTGGCGATGTCGACTGCCAAGCAAATACCAGTATCATAATGTGCAATCATTTTAATAAAGATCCAAACAAAAAGAACCTATACTTCAGGCAGCTTCTGGCCTCACTTAAATAGGCTTGTCTGGGCAGTGAAGCAAACAGTTTGAACAGATCAAAATTACACATTTCTGAGCTAAGATCCAAACTGGTCAGTGACAACTTCATAGGCTGCTTTTCTACACCTAGTAGTACAATCGATTATCATTCCCTGATATGTTTCATTAATTGCTGGTCAAATTCAGTTATAATGATATCAACAGTAGTGAAATACATGTTTCCCATCTTAATCAACCAACGGTCTCAACCTTTATTATTGCATGTCCATTTCTATCTACTCAAAACTTTGATAAACAACAAGTAACATTCTCAAAGTATTGTCAACATTATCAGTAAAATCTGCATGGAAAGGGAGTCTTAAATATTAATAGAAGAAAATAAGACTTTCCAGAATATGTTTATATTGCTATCTATTTGTACTTTACCTGTTTGTATCTTTCCTTGGTGGAAGTCCATTTCAAGTTATCATTAAGTCCCATATTTGGCCCATAAGAATATTTGATAACATTTCAAACACATGAAAATGCAATCATATATTCGAGTGATGTCATGAATCCCAAGTCCACTGTCGACTTTTTTCATTTTACACTCAATTCAATAAATCTCTTCATGAATGGTACATTAATTACTCGAGGTGATAGTTTTACATTGTGCATACTGCACTAATTCTGTGATTTTATGCAAGATGCACTCATTTATTTGTGCAAGAGTTACTGATTTCAAATAGCGTTCGCAAAATTTTGCTGAATCAATTGCAATATAGATGTAGCTTACCAGCAAATGCTAAAAATTTAGCTAGAAGACTGAAACTGCTGAAGAATTTACCAAGTAAGAAAAATTTCATGCCTTTGCATGCAAAATGTGCACAGTTACAACTGACTGCAAATTTTTAAAAATCAAAAGAAATAATTAAACCATAAAACTAGGCAGAGATTTGATCAGTAAACAAAAGAAGGCGCTACAACAATAATCATATAAGCGTATTTCTGGCTGGTTGTAGATGGTCAATAAGATAACACTCAAACATATGCTTGTGTATCACATAATCATTTTCTTTCAACAGATCATTGTAACATCGCCACACACTAAAACCTTTAACAATAATCCATCGCTATTATAAGCAGCTGCCGTCACGAAACATCGCTGAAGTCTCTAAAAAACATGCCCCATCTATGGCGGCGTTTCTTTTTTGGGTATATCAATTAATACAAATAAGCCATTGTTTTCGTTTTATCAAAGCAATTAATATTAATTATTAATTTGCTCTTTAACAAGGATTATGTTATGAATCACCTAGGGTATGCATAGTATAATAAACTTCACTTGTCAACAAAATAGTATAACAAGGACCCTGCCATTTGTTTACACTTTACCGCACTCTAAACTGGACATTTAGTCAGTAATTTAAGCAAAAATATTAAATGCAAGCAAAACATAAGAATCTTCGAAGCCTTGTCATATCACGTTGCATAATTTAACATCAGTGACACAATTTCTTTTTCATAAAGGCATTGATTTGCATTTTTGTAAATCACAAACTACCAAATAAATCTGTTTACTATCTTAAATCAAATAACAGGTTTAATTTTTTTACATAGGCATGAAATACAATCAATTTTATTAACTTCAATATTGTTATTTGAACCTGGCCCTATAACACACCTAGTAAGAAAAAGGCTACAGAACTTGGTTTCTAGGAAGTGTACTCCCGCTGTACAGTGGTCAGGAGCAGTAACAGTTGTCAAAATGTCGATATATCGATGCATTATACTTGATACGTGCGTGCGATATAACGAAATGTCACCCCGCTCTCATCGTGTATTTTTTGTCAATCGTATAAATGTATCTGTCATTATCGTTGTCGTGCAACATTGCCGCATATACCATACTGCGATATCCCGTTCCCGTTATAATCAAATTACCTCGCCATTGTATTTTGTCAATCGTATAAGCGTGTATCATATCGTATCATTCATGGTGCAGCATTCTGCGCCATGCCCGCGTGTCGATTTCACGTCTACGGAAATAATCCATGTGGTATGTCGGTCGATGGTGTATTCCGTAGTTAATGGTTTTTATTATGTGTAAATTTTTGATTTGATTTATATTATTTAGGTATAATTAGAACCCAAGAAAGACTTCAGGACAGGTCAAAATGTTTCCACATATATCGAAAGTGGGTCTTTTTTTCCCATGGGAAATAAACATCTTTTATCTAAACTGCTGTTATAATGCAATTCACTTAAGTGCAGCAGAACAAAGTCATACACCGAAATAACATATGTGGGCATGAAATACTAACAGTTTTTTTATTAATGAGATACAAATAATCGTGGAATCAACTACACTTTACAATTATTTTAAGTCAAGTTAATTTCAGGTAATCCTGGTAATCCTTTTTTTAAATTCGTCTTGGAGTTAAAACTAGCAGATTATACTACCTGATTGGAATGTCTATATCGTTAGCTGGAAAAGCATAAGAGAAAGGCAATGAGTATTGACTGATTAATTAGTTTGAGCAAGGTCAGCATAAATTACTATTGAAAGACCTTGATTCAATCTCATCAAAAACCTCATTCTTACATTCAAAAATAGGGTCATATTCATCCCAAATAAAGGCCTCCAGCTGGACCCTAAGTCATTCATCCTCTGCACTCCTGCCTACCTGTTGAACTTGGGCTGGAACTCTGCCTAAAAACAGGCGCCAGGAGAAAAGATTCTCAAATACTAGTAAGTCAAAGTTTAGTCAGTGCAGAGATCTGCTTTACTTCTTAGCCCGTCTCTCTACATTGTTGATGCCCCTACTGGCTCAAAATGAACAAATCTGACATACACATCCTAGCAAAGTTAGAAACTCAAATGAATATCGACAACTATTTTTACTCTGGACATCCACGCATACACAGATGGGTCTAAAAATCCAGGCTCTGGTACCAATGTAGAAATACAACAGAAATAATCAACAATAGACACTGCATTGAGCAGCTTTTGCATCATCAAACCTAAAGCTTGCTATGGCCAACATATATTTTCAGATTCATATCAGCTATCTGGTCAATGAAAATAAAAACAACAATTCAATTCCTAGACCAGGATTATTGAAAAAATTTGTTATTATTATTTCTGGTGCATCCAATATACAAAAACAGGCTTACCAGTTACCATCTCGCCAAGTGCCCAGCTCAAACATGGTTATATATCATCAATAAAGGCGATGATATAGACAAAAGGGCCTGGTTTGGGAGACCATCATCTAGAGGCATTCCCATGCTCACCCACAGAAATATATGCCAGGATTAGAACCACTATCCTGGATGGATGGTATAAGTGAAACTTTAAAAACACATTTGCCATAAGCATTTTACCTGGCCGTCTTATGGGATGCTCCACAAATTACAAATGGACAAATCAATCGCACGTCTTGGCTAGGCACAAACTTACTACCAACCAGCTTCGAGATTGAGTACATGCACTTTAGGTTGACCAGAGGTTTATAGTGCATTGTAGAATGTAACACCCATCACTAAGCTGTTGACTTATAACTTTTTCCACACAGAGACTAAAATTTAAGCCAGAAATGGATAAGCTTGGAACTTGCATGGTTTCACTATTAATGATTATTCTAATTCCAGAACAGCCTAAGTAATGTGTATAGAGGTTGTTGAAGTAACATAGTAGAACTGTCCAGGAAAGTAGGCTAAATCAAATTCAGTAACCTAATTTACTCAGTTGCTAATCAAACCCCTTTCTGTAAGATTATAAGTCAAAATTCCTAAACAATTCTTGTATAAGTCACAAATTTTTCATATTTATTAGTCACTTAATATTTCAATTGTAGTAGTAAATAAACTTTTTGCTAGTTAGTGGGTGTTTGGTTATATTGTGGCTGAAATCATAAAGTTCGAAATCTTGTTATTATTTGTGAAATCGTAGTCTGCACATTAAAAATTAGCAGGCGTGACAGGTGACATGTCAGTAGGGGTTTATATATTATATGCCTATTATGCCTATTTCAGTTATAAAATACTGTAACTTTGTAATTTATATCTTATATATGAATTTAATAATGTGTTATGGTTGCACTGTCACGTGGCACCATATAATAATTATAATTAAACATGCTGGCTGTCATTATATGTGGGAGGACGGGGAGGTGAGGGTGGGTTCAGGATAAATATGCATGACCAGTTTCCGCTTATAAACTTCCTCTACCTCAGTTAGACAGAAACATCAACCATATCATGATCGTAAGTATATCCTTGCGGTTTGGATTTGGCCTGGCCCATCTAGATGCTAAATGATCACACCATCTTTTCTTACTGGTTAACTGTGAACTCTTACTTTGAAAGAGGCATAGAAAAAAATGATTTTATTTCAGTTAATATACATAAATAAATTTATTAGATTTATGTCTCTGTCATCTTGTGAGAACACTCACACTTGATTATCAATTACTTATTTCAGTATTACAAGTAGTTCTTTTCACTGAGATCTACCTGAAGCCATGTTTAAATAAGTGTTCTTTTCAAAAAATAACATTTGAATAATGGTTTCACCATAAAGAGAGCTTAGATATTTAAGTATACAAGTATAATATCTTTGAAAAAGTACCATAATCATTTGTATAAAATGGAATAAAAAAATTTAAAATATATAAGATTTCAAAGGCCTAAGATATAAAAAATTATTATACCCATTTATAGACTTCTTGAAAAGCAGTTCTTGGCTAACACCTATTTTTCAGTAGTTTTACTTTGAACACCTCTATATTATGTGTAGTTTGTAATCTTAATAGCTTAATAAAAGAAAAGTATATTTTACTCTTGTAATATCTAGTAAGGCTTCGATTTGTATAGTTATGTAGTCATATAGTGCTTGACAAATCTCTCTGGTTAGTTCCATAAGTGAATCCATTTTAGAAATCTACAAAAAGGATGCTTTGCCTATAAGTGTGGCAATGGTGCTTGAACTCTGTCGGTTTGTAAAATTTATTCCTCATCTCTGATAGTTTCATAAATGCCTAGCTAAACTAATTGAATAAAATATAGATCTTTTGGAATCTTTCTATATCTAAATTCCAAAACCAACTTAAAAAAAAACACTTAATTTTATCCCATTCTTTGACTCTATTACCATTCTCGTTATTGGGGTTTTTGAAACATGTGAGAATTCCCACCAATATAAATATGAGAGTGTTGCTTAGCCCTTACATATTGTTGTCAGTCTTTCAGCATCAATTTATTTATAATGCTACATGTGTGTATTCCAGGAACAATTTTTCCAAATGATCTACTATGTAGTATAAAGTAAAAATTAAGTGTTTGTTTATTAAAGTGTTACCCCTATTTGAAAGTTTGTATTTCTGACTTGTGAGTTTTGCTCTTTTTGGCAGCATTTGCCTCACAATCCTATCCTTTTATTGCAAGGTACCAGAGCAGGTAGGCATGGCAACCATTTTGCTAACTGGCGGCTCACCAACAGCTTCATATCGACCCGGACCCCTGGTGGTGAACCTTGAGCCTCTAGCTCCAAAGCGGGATTGCCTATAAACCCATAGACCAGGAAGACGGTATATGTGCATGTAATTTACCACACATCATAATATCAGCAGAGAGTTATGTACACATGCAAACAAATCAATGCCGATAACATGTCAATGCCTATAGTCTATGCATAGCCCTTAAATCATGATGAAACTACTTATGTACAAAATAAACCAGATAAATTAAAGCCAGCAGATGTACACATCATGTTTTCCCTTAAATAATTAACATCCATTGATGTTCCTGCCTTATCTTCTTCATGATCAGGCATATAAAAAACATACTCAAATTCCCACTTATAAGATTGCTCATATTACATGTACATCCTTGTGTATATTAAATCCCCAATACCATATATGGCATCTTGAGACTGTATAATCTGGAAACATGGATGTCTTCTCCAGGGTTCTATTGAATCTGCTACTCCACCACTGGATGCAGGTTGTGTCATGCAATTGGACCGTTCATTATTCTACAGAGGGCCCAAATAATTGCCCACTAAATCGTTGTAACCTGTTTTGGTTCATATCCTGAAAGTTAATTACATCCCCAAAATGGATGAAAAGATTCCATAATATAGCTCAGTCTGTTTAATTTGTACCGTTATTACCCCATAAGTATTACCCAACACCTCGACAGGAGTTCTGGATCAAAATTATGATGACATAAAGTATAACAGAGACTCGTGCGAGAATAAGCTTCACATTGAAATAAAAATAAAACTGTGCCTTCTTCTCTAAAAATATCACTGCCACATGGAGGGTTCATTTCATATGTGTTTTATATACCCCAGCTATAGAATAAACTAAACTAAAACAAATATAAATAAACATGATGTAAAACTGTACTAGAATTGTCTATAGTCCACAGTACATAAATACGCATTTAAGCCTCTTAATTATCTTCACCATTACCTCTATTGAAGAATAATCCTAGATTTCGTAGGACAAATTTTCCTTTAGGGCCCGGAAAAAAACCACAAATATTGTTCAAAACTTTTTCTGTTAAAACCTTGGTCAAATTAGAGGCATTATAATCATCACAACTATAAATACTATAAATAACGTTAAAAACCAGTTCAATTTTCGATTGTTAAGCACTTTCTTCAAGCCTTCAATTTCCAATGTCCAATTTCACCACCCTTGACATCCATCAACGCTATCATTCAAGGTTCTACAGTATAAAGATTATTATCATTTGAACACTTCACATATTACCGGTCTAAAAGAGGTGATGTTTTTAATGCTGAGAATTATATAACAAAGAAAAGTGTTTGGTGGCAATTAGCTATTAGCCCATTTTCTGCTACAGTAGGATCAATTTCCACCCAAACTCCTCAGACAGTCACTAAATTCTATTTACATACTGTGATCACTAAACCTGTGGATCTTTGACGCCTCTGATGTCATTTTTATTGTTTAAATGGAAACTAATATACACCTCTGTAATATTCAGGTCGATTAGGGTCTAATTTGATAAAATCTTAAACCCAAAGTGATGCGATATAACGTGTAATCCGTTTATCGTTTATGATGTGCGTAAACCGATACATCGATGTATGTGAAATTATGCTCGTTCTGAATAAACTCATCGTGTGACTTTACGAGCGTGCTGCGTCAATCTAATCTTGTTACATGATCGTGTATCAATTCACTCCGTGTGACAAGCTATTTACGTTCAGACTATCATGCACAAATTCAGCGTGAAATTCTGATTAAGCTAAAATATACAAGAAATTAACTATTGTAGTCTAGAAATAATGCAACAGTTTTGTTTAAGTTTGAATTAACTAATTATTGAATACTCATCAAGAAGATTAAGACCTAATATATTTTAACTTTAGGACTGTCCCACAAGGTAGTATCACTGTCAAAAAAACGGAAATACAACTTAGAGTCACAGAGTTCAAATACCATAAGATCATTACTGAGGCTCTCCTCGACAATTGTCAGAAACTTGCTGAACATCGTACCTGTAAAGTTCTGTTTTTTCAAACATGTGCCTCAAGTACATTTCTTTTAGAAGGAATATAATTATGTTTGTGATCTGTTTTTCCCTAAAAACATGTGCTGACCATTTTTCATGACAGCATTGAAATAATGGATAGACTCAGGGGTGGCTGAACATGCTGATAGGCTGTAAACTTTTAACACAAATGACCTGTTGTGTGGCTGTGTGCACTGCTGTGTGTGTGGCGTATTCTTGCCTATTTTACATAGCTGTCTGTGGTGCAAATAAAACTGCTGCTGTGGGTGTATTTTACCTTCACAAACCTAGACGCAATGCAGAACTTCTACTTAAATAGAAGACTATCAAAACAAATATCAATCAATAGAAATATCATACAAGCTCACAATATATAAATCAGCACAAATGTAAATGCAAACTAAAAAGCACTTACTTTATTTTCTTCTTATTATGATGTGTTTATAAGTTAAAAGTAGAGTTATTATTTTCATAAATGTAGCAAAGAGGGTAACAGTGAAAAACATACTCAATTTGATGAGGTTCTCAACAGTTCTTTGTTTATGTCAATTGTTTCTTAAAACCCCACTATTACTCTTTCTAGCATTCTTCCTACTAATTTTAATTTTTTTAAATACTTGTCTTGTTTACAAGTAAAGTTCTAGATTAGCGTGAGTTATTTGCAAATGATGTCAGCTGTAATTTTCCTCACGCAACCAAATATTGCCATTGCCTGACAATCCTCTCTAAGACCTAAGTTATACTTATTGCTGATACCAAAATGAAACAAGCCATTATTTCTGCCTATGTATATTCTGACCAGAACCATCTCTGCTAATAATGCTGAATATGTCTTTGCGTATATATATATATATGTTAAAGTCTTTCCATCTAATAATAATTCTACATTTCAAATACAAATATCAGCAAATTAATTGCCTCCATGGACTAATTCCAAAACACTCTAAAATTGAAGACTTGCTTGTTTAGCAAACCAGCCAGGTTTATAGAAGGCCAAACTTTTCAAAACACCGAAAAGGCAGCTCTGATTGTGAAACTTTTGCTAATTTCCACCTGCATATTGGTCACTTTTGAAAGTAAACTAATCAGAAAAAAGGCTTTCATAATTCAAGGCCCTCCTGACATGCACTTGTGATAAATCAATATACTCACAAAGTTGTATGTGCGGACCATATTATCACAGTTAGCGGTATAGATCGTAGATGAATCATTCCATATATGTGTTACTGCCTGACTACACATTGACATCTTACATAGTTCACCAGACTGAAATAAAACAATCGTTCACTTTTGAATGCCTCAGTAGAAAATATACAAAACTAGAGCTGCTATTGATGGTGATTATGTTTACACACTTTCATTCCAATCCCTATAAAACTGAAGGATTTTGTACCACAATCTACCTATGCCACATGAAAATAAACCACAGAGATGTCTCAGTTTGAAGGGGCATAACTCTGCAACTCCTTGATGGAAACACACTACAAGTTCGCTCCACAAATACCTATGTTTCAAGGGGAGCGGTGGTTTAGAGGTTATGGTGTCTGTCGCTCATCCCAGAGGTTGCAGGTTCGAGCCCCACTGGGGTCACGACCGTACCTCCTCATAATACACTTGTACTGGTTTTTCCAGGAAGTGGACTTGAGAGTGACTCAATAAGCTACAAGCTTTCTTCACAATCAAGCTAAAATAAATTAGTATAAAATTAAAACAGTGGAAAGACCAGCCAAATCACAGACTGGCAGAGTGATTCCAGTATACGTGCCGTGGCAGACTTTTGTTGGGATATAACAGTCCTTTAAAGCTTAGAAAAATTATAAGCCTGACTACTCAATTTCTCTTAGTCCTAGTAAACTCATTACAAACTGTACAGGAATTTATCAATAAAGGAAAAGACTTGGTGATTTTATTCACTGAAATGAATTTAGTGATTATCAAACACAAACAAGAAGTCAATGACCTTAGTCTCTGTATGCAAAATCTGCACAGAATACTTATACAGCTTTTTGTTTTGATATTTCAAAGCCAGTCTGTATGGTTGCTTTTTCTTATCAATGGAAGCCAGGAAGTTAATCATTTTCTGTTAATCTATACAAAAAGCTAGTACTTACTGTGATAGAATGTATAGTTAAAGCTTGGTCGGAGCCTCCACTGATCACATTCACCCCGCATGCCTACAATATATGGAAAATATACAATGGTACTGTGATGTTCTTCTAAACACAAATACTTAATCAAAACATGACAACACTGTGTTATACATTTCACATTTATAATGACCAGAAACGTTAACCCATCAGAGTGTGCATACCTGTGAGTATATGTAATAATCTTTGGAGAAAACAATACTATATACCCACAGGCGACATGCTGAGCCTTCAAACTGTTGGGGGTAATGAATGGTACACGTCTCATTCTATACAATTGTACCAAGGGAATTCAGTCTTCTGATGGATAAGGAAGTTACAGCTTTGAAAATGTCTCATGTGCCCATTTAAGACCTTTAATCTCTAAGCAAGACCTTGACCTTTGTGCTACGGACCTGAGTAATATGCGTGACATGTCATACCATTGTGGTGAATATCTGTGCCAAGTCAACTCAAAATCCTTCAATGCTTTAGGAAGTTACAGCCCAGATAATTAAAAAAATCCTTCCAGATGGGTGCATGCACATACATCGAACAATCAAAGTGACAACTATGTCAAGCTCAACAAAAATGAGGTAACTTTTACATGAAAATAACCCTTCTGGTCATCAGAATAAATGCTATCACAACAGTAGCTGTAAAAATAGTGGCTTTAGCAAACCTTGCCTCTACTTAACAAGATAACAATAACTTTGGCAATAAGATTATAAATGGAACAGTTATCTGACCTGCAGACATCGTGGAGGTTGTGTGTGTCCTTCCAACATTGTGATCAGAAGTCCTGTGATGGCATCAAGCACGTAGATGACTTTATCACCCGTAGCTAAACACAGCATCTTGGTCATTCCCGCGCTACTGCTCCCCAGGCTGTGCACAGTAGATGTTGTACACGAAAAACAATTCAACTCCTTGTCAGTCTGAAAACGGGAGTAGTCAAAACATTTTTGTATAAGCTAAAAATAACTTGCATATCAGCGCAACATTTCTGACTTGCTCTAATGAAATCAATGTTTACAAGCACTGAACTTGTGTTCAGTAATACTGATTTTCAAACGATCACGTCACAAAATCAACCCGACTGTTTACAGTTATTACTAAAAAATGTTTTATCAGGACCATTTGGTAGCCGGGCTGAATTCACAGTATTGTTATATAATAATGACGGATAAATAGTCTTAGTTTAGATCAATAAATTCATCTTGCCAGGTTTTGTAGTTTTTAGACATTCATTTTTTTTCCATATTAATTATTCAAAATTATTTACTCTCGTGAGATTTCTAGTTGCTCCAAGATATATACTGTATTGTGTTACTTCTATTATTATTATTTAAAGATTGGCACATCTTTTTCAGTGAAAAGTCATAGCACTTAACTTATATTCTTGCATAATCAGAGTTGTTCTAAAATTGATGATATTCAAAATAGAAGTTGTTCAACATTTATTTAATGTTAAAAATAGGATTTTATTTTAAAATTTCTTTAGCCTTACTAGCAACTAGAAATCTTCATTTAAAGCCTGGTGAGTTTAGTAAGAGATGAAAACAAGTTAACTCTTTTGGGAAGATTAAAAAAATATAACTGAACTGTTGAAAATGACAGAAGTCCATTTCTTTTCTCTGGCATTTACAGAGTAAAGGTTATATAAGGTTTATATGGACAAAATCTGTTCTTAGTATGTAGAAAAATCTTGGAGAGTTGTTCTAATTTTGGTTTTACAGAGAAATCGGAGCATCAACGAATATACAGCTTTTATATCTGTAGATTTAAGTGTTTCTGTGTATGTCTACTGTATACAACTTCATCTTTTTAGATTTAAGGGCATTCCTCACACATGGCACACAATGTTTTTAATATAGTAAGGGCCAGTGGCACTGTTCCACTGTTAATGTATTTACGAACCAAAAAGTAACTCAATATTTACAATTCAAAATGTAAACAAGCAGAAACTATTAAAACAGTGGTAAGTCTGTAAGAAGTTAGACTGTTGAATGGAAAAGAAGTAGCTGGGACTCTCATTCAGCTTCTAGCTGACCTTTGTGTGTTGGGTCGTACTCAGTGGCATCTTAAGTGATTTCTAAAGTATTTTAACATAAGTCCAAAATTTTTAATTATTATAATTCGCTTAAAAGTGAATTATTGTGTGTAATTTCATCATCATTATAGACAATGGTCATGGCAGATTTTTAAAAATTTCAACATGCTGCAATGCACATTCTCCTTGTTAAATGAAATGATCTTCTTAAGGAAATTGTTAAGTTTAAGAAAAATCTTAAGGTTTGACTTAAGATGCTACTGGAATATGACCCCAGACTTAACCAAACTAAGTTCCTGCACTAGAGAATAGAAAAATATCGAGGAGCTGTTAATAAAGATTCACCTAGGTCGTTTGATTTTATTGGAGAAATGTTGCCATGTGATCTATGTGTGATGTGTGTCCTTAAATGACAATGTACTCCGGAGAATTGAGTCAAATCTAGTAATACTATATTGGCATAATGGTTGTAAGTCACAGCACTTTTAGATTAAATACAATAAAGTAATAGCCACTGAGGCTGTATATGTGTCAGGAAATGGTTTTAGAGGGTAATTTTGGTCATTTCCTTGTGGAAAAGTTGTTGCTTAATTGTTTTGGGAAAGGTTATTGCAATGTATGTGTCAGTTCACAGAAAGGGAGATGATTTAGTGTCTGGGTAGGCGACATTTATTTGGGGAAAGTGCGTTGGTTGTGTTAATACAGAATGCCCATTTAAAGCAATTTAAAGTCTGTCAAATATTTCACTGTTGCAAAGTAACAATAGAAACTATTTGTACAGCTTACTGCTGTTGAACAGTGTAACTATCATGACTATGGTGGGATTGTAACTATCATGACTATGGTGGGATTTGGAACAAATTCTAGTAAAGTAGTAGATCAAAAATAGGTATAAGATTGGTTTATATATTTTATTGGTAAAGCTCATATAAAAGCTGTATGTTTCGAATGTTTTTATCTTTTTGCATTGTTTGAAGCATGCATGCTAACATTGATTACCTCCCTTTATGTATTATATGTGAATAAGTGATTTTGGATTTGTAATGAAATCAGCTATGAGTACATTTTAAAAGGCTCTACTTTATGACGGCTTTTTGATATCTGTATGATCATGTAGCCTTTCTTGTTAATATTTATCCATTAGTTATTGCAAGGTTAATAAGAACTTTAAAGAAGTCCTTTCACTGAAAGCCCAGAGGTCATTCCTTAGATCTAATAGGTAGGGTCCAAAACATCAAGAATCGGTCTTTTCTCTTTTCCTGTTGTTTGTGGGAAAATTTTAAGTTATTTGTGTAGATGAAAGAAAGAAAACAACATATTATAGCCACTCTAGAAGTTCATGAACAAAGGCAAAAAAAGTGAACTATGGTGTTCTACTTGAGCATCTTGAGCAAGCTGAATATATAATAGTTAATGTCTTCCGTTCTCTACCAATGTTGCTTGTGTAGAAGTTGTCACTTTTTCTGATTGGAAGTAAGGACTTGTGAGACATATTGTGCCCAGAGTACGTTGTAATCTGCCCTTGTTTCTTGTGTAGAAGTTGTCACTAAATGATGACTGCAAGACTGGTTTAGGTCAGAAATCCTGAAAGAAAAACTTAATTTTGTATTATATGATTAAGGGTGCATTTTAAAAGATTACGTTATGAAAATGGATACTTAAATCTAACTTTGCCCCTGATTTTGATGTTCTTTCTTGAAGTTGTTGTAAAAGTTTTATTTGTTCCAACTACAAAATCCATGTAATCCTTTTGCATGCTAATTGTTTTTTCACCTATAAGACATTTTGAAGATATCACATTGATTTACATCATATATTCAGGGTGTTTCAATATTTGACTGTTCTTGTCCACAGACCTCTGACAGTTAGTGTTGCTTTCTTAGGTAATGGTAAATGTTATATTATTTCATATTAAATGCACATATTTCATAAATTCCTGTTAAAAAAGTCATTTTATTTATTGGTGCATTGTTATTTTATAGTCATTTGATAATTCAATGCTGGTATTGTACACAAGGTGCTTCCTCTACAGTGCTTTGGAATGGGTCCTGGAGGCAATTAATTAAGTTAGATATTTCATTTGAAATGTAGAAATTATTATTAGATGGAAAGACTTTTAATATATATATATATATACGGCAAAAAGACATATTCAGCATTTGGCTAGTGAGAGATATTCCCTCTAATATTGAACATACATAGGCAGAAATAAATGGCTTGAACATTTTGGTATCAGTAATTTACAACTTTAGGTCTTGGAGAGATTGTCAGGCAATGGCAATATTTGGCTTTCAGTGTGAGGAAAATTATTACTGACATCATTTGGAATAACTCGCCGCTTTAACTTAGAAACTTTACTTAGAAACAAGACAGTATTTAAAACAAAATTAGTAGAAGAATGTTACAGAGAGGTTGGGGTGGGGTTTTAACAATTTGACATAAACAGGAACTGTCAGAGGTCCTTTATCAAATTATACATGTTTTCACTGTTACCTCTTTGCTACATTGTATATGTCAATAACTCTACTTTTAACTTATAAACACATCATAGCATAAGAAGAAAACTAAAGTAAGTGTTTTGGGCTTGCAGATGACATTTTTGTGCTGATTTATATATTGTGAGCTGCATGCATTTATTGATTGATATTTGTTTGACAATTTCCCTATTTGCTAGTTGCATTATGCTCAGGGTTTTGTGAAGGGGTGTAAAAATAACACCTACAGCAGCAGTTTTGTATTTGTACCAATATGATGTATTATAATTAGGTCATTTGTGTTAAAAGCTTACAGCTTATTCAGCATGTTCAGCCACCCCTGAGTCTGTATCCATTATTTGTACGCTGTCATGGAAAAAATGGTACGAGTACATGTTTTTAGGGAAAAACAGTACTCAAACATAATTATATTCTCCTAAAAAGAAATGGTACTTGAGTACATGTTTCTGAAAAAAACAGAACTTTTGTTGAAAAAAAATATTACGATAAGTCATGGACAATTGTTTGAGAGTTTCGGTAATGATCTTATGGTATTTGAACCTGTGACCTTCAAGTTGTATTTTGAAGTGATACTACTGTGACAGTCCTAAAGTTAAAATATATTAGGTCTTAATCTCTTTCGCATGACATTCAAATAACAGTTAGTCCAAACTTAAACAAAACTGTTACATTATTTCTAGACTAAGTATTAGTTAATTTCGGTATATTTTAGCTTAATTGCAATTACATGAATTTTGTGCATGATACAGTAGTCGGAACGTAACAGTTGTCACACGGAGTGCACGATACACGCACGATGTACGCACGTTAGGACGACGTTGCACGCTCGGTAAATACACGATGAGCGATTCAGAACGATACACGATATACACGATGTACGAAGCGCACGCTACACGATAAACGCATAAACGGATTACACGTTATACGATCACTTTGGGATTTCACATTTTATCTAAATTTAGACCTTTTAATCAGACCGAATGACACAGATACATTAGAAGCTTCGTACCTTAACAATAAAAAATGACATCGATAAGTGTCAAAGATCCACAGTTTTCATATCACAGTATGTGTCAAATTTGAAGACCTGTCGGAGTGAGTTTGGCAGGAAATTGATCCCAATGTGCGAGAAAATGGGCGTAATTAAAGTTAATTGCCATCAACACTTTTCGTTATATAAATTCTACATTAAAAACACTTTTTAGGACCGTGGCATATAAATGTTCAAATATAATAATCTTATACTGGAACCTTGAATGGATATGTTGATGGATGTCAAGTGGGTGGGGTAAATTGACATTGAAGAAACTGAAGGCTTGAAATGGCGTTTTCGAATAAATCGAGCAATTGGAACGGGGTTTTTAATGTTATTTTATAGTATTTATAGTTGTGATGATTATACGGCCCCTAATTTTGACCAATGTTTTAACAGAAAAAAAGTTTTGAACAATATTTAGGTTTTTTCCGGTAGCCCAAAGTGAAAATTGTCCCACTAGAAATCTAGGATTATTCTAAGAGAAGGGAAGATAATTATAGCGAAATGCGGTATTTATGTACTGTGGACTATGGTGATTAATTCTATATAAAGTTTTATATCATGTTACTTTATATTTTGTTTTAGTTGGCCTATTCTATAGCTGGGGTATATAAAAACACATATGAAAAATGAACCTCCAGGAAACAGTGATATTTTCTAGAGTGAAGAAGGTTATTAAAGTTCATTTTTATTTCAATGTAGTTTAATTCTTGGCACGCAGTTCCATATACTTTATGTCACTGCTACAATTCTTTTTGATTCAGAACCCCTGTCGAGGTGGTTGGGGTAATACTTTATGGGGGTAGTAATAAATTTAAAGTAAAATTAAACAGACTGTTATGTATTATAACTTTTCTCATCCATTTTGGGATAAAATTTGTAAAACTTTCTAGGATATGAACCAAAAACAGGTTAAAAATCATTTGCAAAATTATTTTGGGCCCTCTGTAGAATAATGGAATGGTCCAATTGCATGACACAACTCTGCATCCAGTGGTGGATAGCAGATTCAATTAGAACCCTGGAGAAGACACATCTCACAGCCTAGATTATACAGTCTCAAGATGCCATATATGGTATTAACACATACATGTATGTACATGTAACATATAATCTTATATGGAATTATATGTTTTTTTGACATACTGATCATGAAGAAGATACAAAGAACATCAATGGATGGTTAATTACTGGGCAGAAATATGATGTACATTCCATATTTAATTTATCTGATGGCATTTTGTACATAAGTAGTTTCATCAGAATAAAGGCTATGAGACTATAGCATTTAGATGTACATATATTTCCAGGATTGATTTTGTTTGCATGTACATAACTCTGCTGATATTATGAGGTGGTAATACATGTACATATACCGTCTTCCTTGGTCTAGTGGTTTATAGGCATCCGCCTTTGGAGCGGGAGGTCGAAGGTTTGAATCCCACCAGGGGTCCGTTCTGATATGGCTGGTTGGTGAGCCGCCAGTTAGTTAAAAAATGGTTACCATATGCCTACCTGCCTGGTACCTGGCAATAAAAGGATAGGATTTGTGAGGCACATGTGCTCAAAAAGAAGGTGTCTCATAAGTCAGAAATGGCTGGCCCTTTAAATAGGGGTAACACTTTAATAAACAAACACTTTACCTTTTTACTTTTATACTATACATGTAGTAGATCATTTGGAAAAATTGTTCCTGGAATACACATGTAGCATTAGCAAATAAATTGATGGAAGACTGACAACAATATGTAAGGGCTAAGCAACACTCTATATTTATAAAGGGGGTGTAACCTCACATGTTTCAAAAACCTCAATAACTATGAGAATGCATAATAGAGCTCAGCAATGATGGTACTCATGTTTTTTTTAGTTATTTTGGAATTTAGATATGTAGAAAGATCTAAAAAGATCTATATTTGTTCAAATTAATGTAAGCTAGGCATTTAAGGAAACTATCAGAGATGAGGAACAAATTTAATAAACCGGACAGAGTTCAAGCACCGCCTCTGCCACACTTACAGGTAAAAAGGTCCTTTGTAGGATTTCTAAAATGGATTCAATTTATGGAACTAACCAGAGGAGATCTGTCAGAAGTACTATATGACTACATAACTATACAACCAGTCTACTGAGACAAGAGTAAAACATATTTTCTTTATTAAGCTATTAAGATTACAAACTACACACAATATAGAGGTGTTCAAAGTAAAACTACTGAAAAATAGGTGTTAGCCGGTATAACTTGCTTTTCGGGAAGTCTACACAAGCACAATTTTGCCATCTTAGCCTTTGAAATCTTATATTTTAAATTTTTTTATTCATTTTATACAAAATGATTATGGTACTTTTCTAGTGATATTATACTAGTGTATACTTAAATATCTAAGCTCTTTGCAGAACTTACTATTCAAATGTTATTTTTGAAAGTTAAACATTTTACTTAAACATGGGGTTTCAGGTAGGATCTTCAGTAAAAGAACTACTTGTAATACTGAAATACAATTATTAATCAAGTGTGAGTGTTCTCACAAGATGGATATATATTACAAATCTAATAAAACTTATTTCAAGGTATACAACTTGAATAAAATCATTTTTTTCTATGTGCCCCCTTCTGAAGTAAGAGTCTGTTATAGTTAAACTGGTAAGAAAGATGCAGGTGATCAGATTTAGCATCTGTATGGCCAGTGGCCAGTCCAAACCGGCAAGGATATACTTAATGATCATGATATGGTTGATGTTTCATTCAACTGGAGGTAGTAGGAGTAGGTTTATAAGCGGAAACTGGCTTACATTTATCCTGAACCCACCCCCTACCGCCTCCGTCCCCCACATATAACAGATAATAGCCAGTGATATTGTTTAATTATAATTATTATATGGTGCCATACAGACAGTGCAAACTACAATACATTATTAAATTATATATAAGATATAAATTACAGTTACAGTATTTTATAACTGAAACAGGCATGTAACAGGTACAGTGATTGAGCAACCCCTACTGACATGTCACCTGTCACGCCCTGCTAATTTCTGTAATGTGCAGACTATGATTTGCTAAATAATAACAAGATTGAATTTTATGATTTTGGGTTGCCAATATAAATCAACACCCACTAACTAGTGAAAAAGCTTATTTACTACTACAATTAAAATACTAAGTACTTGTTAAATATAAAAAATTGCATTTATACAAGAATTGTTTAGGATTTTGACTAGTGACCTACAGAAAGGGGTTTGATAGCAACTGGAGTAAATTAGGTTACTGAATTTTATCAGTCATTTGACAGTCTACTATGTTATTTTCCAACAACCTCTATACACATTTACTTAGGGCTGTTCTTGGACTGAGAATAATCATTAATAGTGAAACCATGCAAGTCCAAGCTTATCCATTTCTGGCTTAAATTTTAGTCTCTGTGTGGAAAAAGCTATGCAGTCAAATAGCCAGTGATGGGTGTTACATTCTACAATGCACTGGATGCAAACCTGGTCAACCCAAAGTATGTACCAACCCGAGCTGGTTGGTAGTAAGTTTGTGCCCAGCCTAAGACGTGTGATTGATTTGTCCATTTTGTAATTTGTGGAGTATCCCATAAGACGGCCAGGTAGCACTGTTTTGCGGCAAAATGTGTTTTTTAAAGTTTCAATTCTCTACACCATCCATCCAGGATAGTGGTTCGAATCCTGGCATATATTTCTGTGGGTGAGTATGGAATGTCCTAGATGATGGCCCCTAAACCAGGCCCCTTTTGTCTATATCATCTGCTCTCATTACTAGATATATAAACCTACATGAGCTGGGCACTATGACATGGTAACTGGTAAGCCTGTTTTTAGGCATTGATAAAATTTATGAATAATAATAATGTTTTCAATAACTCTGGTCTAGAATGACTGTTGTTTTTATTTCATTGAGACCAGATATGATAGTGAATCTGAAAATATATACAATATAGCAAGTTTTTTAGGTTGATGATGTAAAAGTCAGCTCAATGCAGTGTCTATTGTTATCATTTCTGTTGTATTTCTGCTACTATACCAGAGCCTGGATTTTTAGACCCATCTGTGTATATGTAGATGTCCAGAGTAAAAAATAGCTGATATTCATTTGAGTTTCTAACTTTGCGAGATGCGGTATGTCAGATTTGTTCATTTTGTTTTCATAGGGCACTAATAATGTAGGAGGATTTTACAAAATAGCTGTGCGTTATGATCTCACTGACCAAAACCTTGACTTCGCTCAGTATTTGAGAATCTTTTCCTGGCGCCTCAGTCTTAGGGGCAGAGCCCCAGCCTCAAGTTCAAACAGGTAGGCAGGAGTAGAGGACAATGCACTTAGGTCCAGCCGGAGGCCTTTATTTTGGACAATATGGACCCTGTTTTGAATGGCATCGAGGCTTTTGATGAGACTCAAACCAAGGTCTTTCAAATAGTAATTTGAAAGACCTTGCTCAAACTAATTAATCAGTCACTACCTAATTGCCTTTCTCTTTATGTCAGCTAACGGATATATTATTCCAATCAGGCAGTATAATTCATAGTTTTAATTCAATATCGGGAATTTAAAAAGGATTACCAGGATTACCCGAAACAACTTTTGACTTTAAATAATTTCGTAAAAGTGTAGTTGATTCCGCGTATTATTTGCATCTAGCCAATAAAAAAACTTGTTAACATCATACCCACGATATGTTACTTCGGTGCAGGCGTACCTTGTCTGCTGCACTTTAAGGAATTGCATTGACAACAGCAGTTTAGATAAAAAAAGATGTCATTTCCGATGCAAAAAAAAGACCTAATTTTCGGATATGAGGTGAAAATATCTTTGACCTGTCCCGGAAGTCTTTCTTGCCCGCAACTACACTAAATAATATAAACTGAAATCAGCACTTTACACGCTAAATAAAACCATTAACTACGGAATACACCATCGAATCGTGCATGTATACCGTATGGATTATCGTGCATCGGGAATCGTATATCGTGTATAGTATATGGTGCACGTTGCACGATGAATGATACGATATGATACACGCTATACGATTGACAAAATACACGATGAGTGCACGCACATTATGCATCGGGAATCGTATATCGTGTATAGTATATGGTGCACGTTGCACGATGAATGATACGATATGATACACGCTATACGATTGACAAAATACACGATGAGTGCACGCACGTTATACGCACGTTACACGCACGTTATACGCACGATATACGCACATTTTGACAACTGTTACGTTCCGACTACTGTAACAGCGGAGTACACCTCCTAGAAAACCAGTTCTGTAGCCTTTTCTTACTAGGTGTTTAGGCCGCCAGGTTCAAATAACAATATTAAAGTTAATGTAAAATTGATTTACTTTTCCAAAGTTCTTATGTGAAAAATTGTAACCTGTCATTTGATTTAAGATAGTAAACAGACGCATTTGGTAGTTTGTGATTTACAAAACAAAATCAATGCCTTATGAAAAGAAATTGGTGTCACTGATACAAATTATGTAACGTGATATGACAAGGGCTTTGACATTCTTATAAGTTTTGTTTGCATTTTGATATTTTTGTTTAAATTAATGGGGATCAAATGTCCAGTCGAGTGCGGTAAAGTGTAAACAAATGGCAGGGTCCTTGTTACATTATTTTGTTGACAAGTAGGTTTATTATACTTATGTATACCCTAGGTGATTCATAACACAACTTTGTTAAAGAGCAATTAATAATTAATGGCTTAATTGCTTTGGATAAAACGAAATGAATGGCTTATTTGTATTAATTGATACACTCAAAAAAGAATGCTGCCATAGATGGGCATGTTTTTGTAGAGATCAGAAGATGTTTTGTGACGTACGTTTATAATAGCGATGGATTATTGTTTGTGCGCTTTAGTAAGTGTGGCGATGTCAGTAATGGATCTTGCTTGGTGCAGAAAAAATGATTATGTGATAAGTACAAGTGCATATGTTTGAGTGTTATCTTATTGACCCATTCCTACAAAACTGTGTCAGAAATATGGCTTTATATGATTATTGCTGTTGTAGCGCCTTTGTTTACTGATCAAATCTCTGCCTAGTTTTATGGTTTAATTATTTTCAGATTTCAAAAATTTGCAGTCAGTTAACTGTGCACATTTTGCATGCAAAGGCATGAAATTTTTCTTACTAGTAAATTTTGCATAAGTCAAGTCTTGCTAAATTTTTAGCATTTGCTGGTAAGTTGTGCATCTATATTGCATCTGATTCAGCAAATTTTGCGAACGCTATTTGAAATCAGTAACTCTTGCACAAATAAATGAGTGCATCTTGCATAAAAATCAGGAATTAGTGCAGTATGTACATGTAATGTAAAAACTATCACCCGAGTAATTAACAAACCATTCAAGTGGAAGAGATTTGTTGAATTGAGTGTAAATGAAAAAAGTCGAGCAGTGGACTTCGATTCATGACATCACTGGAATATAATGATTGCATTTTCATGTGTTTGAAATAGTTATTCATTATTCTATAATAAATATGGACTTAATGATAACTTGAAATGGACTTCACCATGAAAGACAAACAGGTAAAGTACAAATAGATAGCAATATAAATATATTCTGGAAAACTCATTTTCTTCTATTAAATATTTAATACCCTTTCCATGCAGATTTTACTGATAATGTTGACAATACTTTGAGAATGTTACTATGTTGTTTATCAAAGTTTTGAGTAGATAGAAAATGCATATGCAATAAGCAAGCGTTTGACTGCTGTTGATTAAGATGGGAAAACATGTATTTCACTACTGTTGATATATCATTAACTGAATTTGACCTTCAGCAATTAATGAATGATATCAGAATGATAAATTGAGCCATACTAGGTGAAAAGCAGCCTATGGGGTTGTCGACCAGTTTGGATCTTAGCCTGTAGAAATGTGTGTAATTTGATCCTAGCCCAAACTGTTTGCTTTACTGCCTAGACAAGCCTATTTAAGTGAGGTTGTAGAAGTTGCCTGAAGTATAGGTTCTTTTTGTTTGATCTTTATTAAAATGATTGCACATTATGATACTGGTATTTGCTTGGTGCAGCCCATTTCAGATTTGCACCTGTTTTTATGTCTGCATTATAGTTCTTTCATAAATATGTAATATTTTTTAGATATAATGCCTTTATAACGATTCTTATCATATTTTATTGCCATATTGCATGCTGCCATGCCATGTAAATGCTTTTCAGCTGTTTAATATACCTGCTTTGTTCTAAAATTGATGCTTGCTTTCTCTTATATGCTGCTTTCAACTTCTATTTTGTTAAACTATTTACTTTTCTTGATTGTTAAGTGCATGGTCTATTTGCTTTACTTATTTATATAATCATACTTATTTAGAAACACATGTCTTCAGATCGACATTTTATCTGGAAATGACCCAGTACAAAACAGATATAGGAAAAAATCAATGCTACTTTTTCCAGTAGCTACAGACATGTTCAATAGGTGAAGTCTGTACAGTGTCGGAATATCAGTACATTATACATCTTGTAATGCTGTATTGAGTCATTGATAATTGTTCTTTTTCCATAGATTAGTATGCATGTCGTGTAATTTTAAAGCATAATTGCTTACTGTATGAAAGTATTTGGCATAATAGATAGTTGCATGATGCTGACACCATTGCTTACTGCATTAATATACTAAGTAATTATGTATTTTGCAGTAATTTCTAATGAAAAATACCTAGATATAGTTTTTGTTTTTGTTTGATATCTACAGCTTGATCAATAAATTAACGAGTTTTTCAAAACTGATGAGCGTTGCATTTTAAATAAGTGGTTAGTTCAAAAAGAGTTTTCTAAAGAAGTTAATATTAAAGCCAGGCTTGAAGTAGCTTTCAGGATTATTTTTATACATGTCTTAGGTAATGCCATTGTGAAATATTACTATATCATATTAACATAATTATGGATATTTATTTTTCTCAAAATCTGCATATTCTATTCAGTGCAAAGTCTAATATGGCAGGTTTGCATGGAGGTGGTAGATTTGTAAAACATCTAGAAGACATTTTGTCTTCCTGTCTGATTATCTGAAATATGCTGTCATGCCATGGTCACAGGTCTTCAAGGGGAAAAGCAGTTTTACATATTACCAGGGCCAAGCCTGTGATTCGTTAGTTACTTTTCAGGACTTGTGAAGGTAAACCGAAAAAGAAAAGTCTAACTCCCTTTTCTCTAAACCTTTCATACAAAATTGCCCATATTAATTGCTGTGGAAAGTCACATATGGGAAAATATAATGTTGCATGTTAACAGATATCTGAATTTGACTTTAGCTTCATATTCACCTGTACATATGTCTGCTTACTCAATATTTGGGTGCTAAATGTCTTATTTCGCCATTTTCCAGTTTGATTATGTGTTAAATTTTGTTTATTTTGCAGAGCGAAAATGAAGTTGAGCGTATGAATGCAGCAAACAAGAAGCATGGAACCAGCCCAGATATCAGCAAGGACAACATTGTACAACTTGTACAGGTACATATTTAACTAGGTTATATACATGTATCTAGGGTTCATGAGTACCGGTATAAATGAATTGTATTTTACATAGGTTTCAGTTCCAAGATTGTTTCAGAAGTCTGTATTCTGGAGTAAGTATTTCTGGGTTCCAAGATACAAACCCTTACCCTGCTGGTTCCCTTCTGGTTAACAAAGGATTCTTGCTTTGCAGTCATGATCTGCAGTATTTACAGTAAATTTTCATTGAACACTCTCTATTGTAAGATTAACTGTAGATTAACTGTTAAAACTGAAAAAATTGAAAAAGTTTGTTGTAGGAATTTAGCAGGTTAAGGGTTTCAATAGGAAAAATGTGCAGACCATACTGGTTTGTATATCATACTTCAGTTTCAATGTGGGTTATATCTATTGTCAAAGGGTTATACTTGGTTATGCCTGTGTCTGTCGTCTGTTATGCTGAAATGCCAGTGTCTGTAAAAATGTCTTTATTTCTTTTCTTTTCATCTTGATTACATGTCACTGTGGTCGTAAAATCAATTGGTCATCACACTTTACTGTACTTTTATTTCATTGTCTGAATCTGCCTATTTAAAGCATTTTACAAACTGTATATTGACCTGTCTGTTGCTTGTTTATTAGATGCATGCATTCCTGAAACTATACTGCATTGTACCATTTGTCCGACAGGAAAGATCAGAAGCAATTTCATTTAATTATTTTCATATTAAGAATAACAGAAGTTTTTTTCCTCCCAAATTATTGTTACAGCAGTTTTTTCAAGGAATTATTGTTCGTTTTTTATGTTACTAGCTTTTCCTTGACTTCACACAGTGGATAGATAAGGGAGATAATTGTGTTCAATTATGAAATAGACTATAAGAGTTAAATATTTATAAGGGAGACAATTGTGTTGAGTTATGATATAAACTTTAAGAGTTAAATATTTATAAGGGAGACAATTGTGTTCACTTAATAAACAGATTATAAGAGTTAAATATTTATAAGGGAGACAATTGTGTTCAATTTTGAAATAGACTATAAGATTTAAATATTTCCAAGGGAGACAGTTGTGTTCAATTTTGAAATAGACTTTAAGAGTATGATATTTATAAGGGAGATAATTCTGTTGTATATAGGATAATGACTGCAGGAGCAGTGGACAGGTAGTGTATGTGAGATATTGTACCCCCACATAAGACACAGACACTCTACTGCTATTTACAATCCTCTTGTGCATGCTCTGTTCATTTGCCATTGCTCACACTACTTACACAAGGCTATTGTAGAAGAGAGCTTTTTTAGAACTTTGGACCAAAGATTAGATAGAGCTTATTGTGTGAAAAGAGCTTGAAAGCTTGCCTGTAAAATGCTCAAATAGGCTTGCACCTAACCTGTCAGACTGTCACTTCATTAATTTCTAAGAGAAAAGCCCACACATTGCACTGAGTGAGCATATACCACTTCAAACAGAAGCAAGACAGATGAGCTTGACCATTCTCAGTCCTTTCTTAGTGTTGTTAGAGCAATGGTTCCAAATGAATGGTGCATGACACTTTTCTAATTCACTCACTTTATTTAAAAAATCTTGGCCATTAGAAATTGTAACAGAGTGTTTTCTCTTTGTTATAAAATGTGTTGTCATGAAAGCACAATATTCTGTTTATCTTTACAGAAAACTGTAAAGAAAATTGAAAAAAAGAGATAGATTACAAGAAAGCAGTAGAGTGATCTCATGTTCAGTTAGAGTTATTTGTTTTGTTTATGCATGGTGAATGCTTCACTAGTGTTTTGAATGCCCCTATCACATTGTTGTGGTTGTGTTCCTTGCCTCCTCTTTACTTGTGTTCATTTAATCATTTAAAGCTCATCTTCTCAAGAATATGAAATTGGATCATTTTCAACAATTATCTAAAGTTATTTAATTTCAAACTTGCCAATAAAAGTATGAAAATGCTAATGGTTTCAAAACTTGTACAAGGGTATTCACTTACCCACACATTACATACACATTCTCATACACATTGACCAGCAGTAGATTATATAAGATGCGCTTGTAGCTTCCACGAAGCACTACATTCACTTGCAGTTCACATTTGACAACAATTCAGACCACACCCATCAGATGCTTATGTTGTATCGCAGCTATATAACCAAGATCAGTAGAAGCTGCATATTATACTCATTTTAAACATGGTCATACACATGTACTATTTCAAGGCTATAACTGATTGTTTATATGTCATATGTGTTCTATATTAAGGTTATAACTGACTGACTTACAAAGCTTCTTTAAAATTCTGTACATAAACTTGTATAGGAGTCTTGGAAAATAAATGAAATTCATCTTCAGTGTCATTTATACAATATAAACATATCTTAAACATTGTGATGTTATGATCTTAGAAATAAAGATTAAACTTGCTAAAATGCATGATGATTTATGAATGAAAATATGTAATTATGTGTAAAGTACATATATGTAATGTACACTAACTGGGAAGTAGTGTTATGTTTTAACATCCTTATGGGTCAGAATTGTAGAGAAGACTGAATTTCTATCTTTTTTAACTAACTGGACTTTCTGGAGGGCTTTTGTGACTGTTTCTTCAGTGAACTATTGCCATATATAAACATATGATAATACTGACAAAACAGCAATTTCATTTGTAGCACAGTTCTTGTATGTCCTTTCCATTTGCTAGGTGAAAATTTTAATGTCCTTTGTTAAACATCGTCTTTAGTGCAATTATACTCTACCCTGTGAGACTACCGTAGTAGTGTTTTAAGGTTCTGGGTAGGTGTGTAGGTGTGCATGATACAGCTTGTGAAGTGCAGAGCAAGAGTTCTTCCTACTTCAGAACAGAATAAATGCTGCGCTGTTAACAAGCCTACAGTTTGTTATTTCATTAGATAAGACAGTTTACATGTTATAGAAAAATAGAAACATCACCGAGCAGCTATTGAGTCCTAGAACCAGTGTTTGTACATTTTCTTAGAGGCGTTTATAACCCCAGTTGGGCTCGAATCTTATTTTGTATTTTGTGAGGCAGTTGTTAGGCAGTTGTAAGGTTTAATTACTGTTACTAGGTAAATGGACACTTCTTTAACAAGATTTGAAGTTGTATCTTTTGTTTACTCTCTTGACAGGACATGATTCTGTTTTTTTTTACTAGTGCAGATCATGATCAGTCTGTACATCATGATCTGCACTGTGCCCGCCATAGTTTGTAGATATTAAGTGAAATCCCATTTGAATAATTTATTGTACCATCAAGACTGAAAGATGGACAAGTCCATTTTATAAATTTAGAAGGGTAAGGTTTTAACAGACCACCATTAAACCCCTTAAACTTTAATACATAATGTAGATCCTTCATGACATTATCTCCTTGATTCACAGCTTTGTTGGTGTTTGAATAGATGTCTTGTTTGCGAGTTTGCAAGTATTTTTGGTTGGTGTGTGTTGAATTTGTGAACAAAACATTAGAAATTCCTCCTCTTATAACAAATTACTCCAAAAAAAATTATATTAATTTTAAATATCATCAAATATCGTCATTAAAATCATCTGCCTATTAGTAATTTCATTGATTTGTAGTTAGTTGTTAAGTTTTATACTTATATGTTGTAGCTACAGATTTTCGTTAGATTGCCCCTTCAATTTTTCTGAAGTTTGGTTTTTTATTTAAAAACAAAATGCTTTAATTCGATTAAATGCATGTGCTTTTAATTGTCTTCTTTAACTGTTTACATCAGTCTCAGCTGATTTTAGTATTAAAACACATGTGCCGTATTCATGTTACCATGGTAACTGTATGATTTAGGTGCTCAAGTACTCGCAGTCCGACTGGAATAAGTTGAAACAGGATCTGGAGCTAGACTTCAATGCACGCATACTGAATAAGGAGAGGGAATGGAGCAAGAAGTTAGCGGACCGAGACAAGAAAATATCGTACCTCGAAGAGCAAGTGTTGCTTCTTAGATCGTCTAATGAAGATATGAGGTAAGTTCATGGCAGGAGTTAGATTTTACTTCGATGCATGTCTAAATTGGATCTGCCTCAACGGTTGCGTGGTCAGGGTTGCTGGGTTGAATAAACTATACCTCTTACTTATTTCAGGTCATTGTTTTGAGTCTAGTTGCTGACCTGATTGTATAAGAAAGTTATCAGTTTATCATAGGGAATGTGGAGTCTAGTTCTTATCTGCCAATTGTTCATGACTGAAGTACTGTTAAAATGGAGGTTAAGCTCCCAAGGGAATAAAGGTCTGCATTGGGATACTAGAACAGTGCCTATTATTATTCATATGTAATTTAGTTGTGATAGAATATGAGGATCTTACATGGCCTGCTGTGGAGGACTGGGTTGTTCCGACCAGAGGGAAAGCGGGGGATAGGAGGAACCGAGGGGGCGAGGTTCCGACTTCCCCCGCTTTCCCGAGGGTCGGAACAACCCAGTCCTCCACAGTAGACCATGTAAGATCCTTTTTCTTGCATACTTTATTTGATGTTATTGCAGATTCTACGAGGAAACCGCTTTAAACAGGCCCTACTATGTTGAGCGGTAAATCAAAACTTCATGTTGATTAAATATAATTCCCCGCATGGAACCCCTTTGTTAAGGAAATTTGGTAGGTTCACACGGGAATTTACCACTGTTTATGTATCTAGAGCTAAAAACATAGTGCTTGATCGCACCCAAAACTATACTTTATTTACGTTGTGAATAAAAAAAAATCAATTAAATCCTAAACAGAAATTCTCCTTACTCACGTCCAGTTTACTTGATTAATGCGACTATACCATCAATATTGACTCAATTAACTTGTTTTGTTTACACAGTGACGTCATTTATCAAGGGAAACTGTGACGTCATTTACCGCCATTTTTTGTTTTGAAAAAAGTATGATTACAGGTATGTTCTTTGAAATGTGAATATATTCTGTTGCTATACATTTCTAAAATTTGATGCTCTTGCTTGTGACACCATAAAAAGCACCATTTCTTTTCGCAATCAACTCTCGCTTCAAAACTTCATGGATATTCGTTACCAACAATTTTGGTAATTTGAACCGTTATTGCGTACCATGAAAATTCGAACCATTCCTAAAAAAATAAATTCCTGTTACATTAACTTGAAAAATATTGAAGTGTGTGCTTTCTTATGAGACCTTAGTTTACATTTACGAAAAACATTCTAATCTGTCACATGTAAACCGCCGTGAAACGTATCTCGGAAATAAAGTGTTCCAGGTACGAGTTGAATACACGAAAGTAGTTCGGGTGCTGTCAAGTAAGCCCGAGGTGTACTTTCCCTAGGGAAAGTATAGGCTGATCTCTTCCCTCCTCGTGCTGGGATCCGCCAATACTTTCCCCGGGGGGTATGCAAGAACACCATATCCCTAATCTGTCTACAATTGTAGAAAATCTTCCAACAGGGGTACAAAGAATATTATTATACCTCACGTGCTTTTCCCTATATAAAATTCCCATACTGCATCGGTGAACAAAAAATGATGTTACAAACCGTGTAAATCTAAAAATAGATTATTGGGTTCCCAGTAAAATTTCTTCTCGGGCGCTTATTAAATTAATAGCATCTGGATCAATGAACATTTTTCAATATTGTCAATATCTTAAAGGTCCATTACTAACCCCAAATCGAACTTTCGTTTAAATCTGGAATTGTAACAGGGAAATACAGTTTGAAACTGGCTTCTAAAACTTTACAATAGCGGTGAAGTATTTCCCCTGTTTGAAATACTGTTGCAGAAAAACGAGTGAATGTTTGTGTATTTCCTTAGATTGACCTGGGTAGTCTTTTTGTCCTACTTTCACTTTATTGAATGTTGTAAACACTCAGACATATACTTTGCACATCATTGGAAGTAAAGTTCTTCAATTATAATTCAAAATAGGCATGCTTATTTATGTACAACCTATTTATAGCCTCTCTCTGGGAGATTTCTGGAAAATTACTTAGATATTTGAAAACGGGAAAACCTTTCGTTTTTGACAAGGCAAAATATAATTTATTAATTCTTTTGTTAAACTCAAAATTTCAACACATTATATGGTCACATTCAATGTAGTATGTCATATTTTTCCTTCTGAGAAGATACCCGTTACAATTCCAGATTTAAAAGAAAATTTGAATTGGTGTTAGTAATGGACCTTTAATTCGTAGATTTTCGGTATAATAAAATAAATATCACATTCTCTTGAGGTCGATAGCAGATATTGTGAACCATTGAAAAGTAATGTCGACCTCGGCTTCGCCTCAGTTGACATTACTTTTCTCGGGTTCACAATATCTGCTATCACCCTCAAGTGCATGTGATATTTATATAATGTTACATATATAACAGGAAATTGAGTGAGGTTTTATGCTTGATTGTAATAACTAGAGTATTCAGTCCATACAAGTGTCATATAGGCATGAACAAGGTAATTGGAGCTTGTAGGACTCATTCATACAGCCTTTAGAGTACACTACTTTACTACCAGCTGGGACACTCATCTGTGGCTGAGTACATTATGGTTGCTGTAAGTAAACCATTCACTGACTGATTAGGAGTCACAGATTTGAGCCTTGCTTCTTTGCTTCTGGCCTGAAAACTTGTAGTTTCTTAGGGATAATGGGAGTCACTTGGTTTTGGTGTATTATCACGTTATAATTTCACTGAGTGAGCACCAAAAGTGATATTTTTAAGAGTGGCTGTAGAGTGGCACAGCCACGAGTGAAAATAACTACTTTTAGTGTTCACAAGTGAAATTAACGTCATATTACATCAATACCAACAACTGTTCTGTTTATTTTATGGTTAAAACTCTACTTTTGTTGAGTTTGTTTCTATAAAATATCGAAAATCACGGGAAACTTCATCAGAAAACATAAAACAAATGACGTCATTTTAACAATGTCATCTTTGCATGGTTTCCAGCATTAATTACGCTTAGTATACTTTTTGATGTTAATCCGGTTTAAAGATTGCAAAAACAGTGAAAATAAAAATTGTAATCCACTGTTTCATAACTTTGGATGATCACTTTTATTTCACTGAGAAAACTCAATAATTCACTGGGAAACATAAAATAATACTTGTTCTTGCTAGGCATGATTGTTTGATAGAATACCCCCCCCCCTCCAACATAATTTGAAATATTGTTAAAATGGGTGCTTAATCCAATGAACCCACCTGTAGGAAATACTGTTGATATTTTACGTATAACTATGTCTCTGATGCTTGATCATGAAGCCTTTCTTGAAGTGTTGCTCTGTAAAATGTGTCTTACAGTTCACAAAAATTTACATTACAAACCATTTTGCTTTGAACCCTGTGACCATTTTCACACAGTATGACAATAAGCCTTGAGACACTGCCAAGGCATGAACTATGATTATAAGCGTAAGTAGCAAGTCGCTGCTTTCTTGAAATCAAGGCTCAGCAGTTGTATTTACAGACTTCTTTTTCCCTTTTAGATGTGTTGTAACAGAATTTGAGAAGACCATAGCACAATTACAAGGTAAGTGTTGTCGAGAAAATAGGTTATGCTCAATGGAGGAAAAAATTAAGTTACTGCAAAAGCATCTTTTACAATGATTAAATAAAACCTCCATGTACTCCTATATCCGAATCTTTGATTCATATAAGAAGTTATTATTGATGCCACTGTTTAACTTGTGTTATAAGACACTACCAATTAGCTCCAGGTCAGTGAACGAAGTACAAATGAAGTAAAAGAAAAGAACTCTTTTTTTTCCAGCTGAGAAGGTGAAATCAACGACAGAATCTCAACAGGGGTATGAAGATATTATAAAAGAACGGGATCAGGTAGGCTGAGATTTTTCAACAGTTAGAGAACTTAACCAGACTTAAAAACTTGTGTAAAATTATCTGAGTTTTAAGCAAATAAAAGTGAAACATTTATTTCAGTCATTTCTTTAATGAAAACACTTGAATATCAGCAAGTATTTAGGTTTTAAGCTCACCTGGCACAAAGTATTAGGACCACTCATCATGACACACAGATAAAAATTGACCCCATGCATGAGTTACTGGTACTTGATTTCACATAATTGACACTTCATGTGGTAAGTTTGTTGACCTTGTATTATAGCCAATGGTAGCCAGGTGAGTGATATAGGGCTATCTTGGCCCTCTTGTTAGTGGTCTTTATTGATAGGTTTGACTGTATTAGAAGCACATTAACCCTTACACTACTAAATTTCTGAAACGGACCTGTCCATCTTTCAATTTTAAGGGGTGTGTCACTGATTATCTACAGACTGAATAGCAAACAGTGGAGATCATAATCAGTTTGTGTGGATGTGCAGTCTGATCATGATCTGCACTGGTCATTATGCCTGAATTATGTGTTGCCAGTAGGGTAATAGTTCAAGACCTGTTTATACTTATACTATACTGACATAGAATTTACCTAAGTCGAGGTAAAGTCAGTACAGTTTTGATTTCTGGTTTCAGGCTTTAGAAGATCTTCAGTCAGTGGAGACAGCATTTTCAGATCTGCATCAAAGATATGAGAGGACTAAAGGTGTTGTTGAAGGTTTCAAAAAGGTAAGTTCAAGTTATGTGCCATTTATAAGCCATTTTGTCATCTTCCTGCTCAAAGCAAAGGGGAGTATGGTAAAGGTAACCATCTGTGAGTCTGTCTATCCATTCATCTTTAATTTCTTCATCTTAGCATAAATACCAATCTATCAAAAGACTGTCTTTTTAATGTCTCTTTTTTTCTTTTTATCATAAATTGAGTACATTTTAAGTAAAGTTTGTGCCATGTGAAAATGTCTGAAAATGTTCTTTGGGTCAATTGGTTCAGTGTCACCTCATGTATGTTTCCATCTGTACTATGCCAGTTTATTTTTACTCTATTGAGAAATATCTTCTTGCAACTAAGCTTAAACCCACTTGAAAACACGTTCCAGATGGAATCAACCTCAAAGAGCTATAGAGAGACAGTTTGGAATTAATGTAACTTGGCTAAGGACACTAGGAATCGAAACTCCATCCCTGAAATCCTTAGGCAAACACAATACCACTATACTACAGCTGCTCCACAAATGAAGCTTGTTTCCATCTTTAAGTTATAGGTTTGATAAACTTCATAAATATTGTCTCTACTTCAGAATGAGGATGTATTAAAGCAGTGTGTACAGGACTACCAGAATAAACTGAAGACTGCTGAAGATAAGACTGTGTATGTACGACAACAGGCAGAGGAAAAACTAGCACTGTATGTACTCTACCTACTATACTTGGTAGAAAATGTGGTATACGGTAGACATGATGTGAAGTCTTCCCGACATTAACATCTATTATGGTCCTTTTAGGATAAAAGGGCTTATCTGTAACATTATTATTCCCTTGGTCAGGCAGTTTGTGGCAAGAACTACCTTCCCAGATTTATAGATATTGCTATGAAACTTGGTACGCATGATCACATGATCAGCATAAAGTGTACATGTGCATGATGTACTAATACTTCATACAAGTACCGGTACATACTAGTGCCTCAGTATAGGCTT
>JAFMSR010000959.1:0-37224 GCA_022818135.1 Saxidomus purpurata | reverse complement strand
TATCACGCTTATAAATTCTAAGTTTAAAAGTGAAATACCGGAGTTAATTGCGAAAATTATATACTATGTAGTAGATAATTTTACGAGGATTATGATTCTGTAAACGTTTTTTGGCTAGAGAGTGTGGAAATCGGGATTATTTTGAATTTTTAAAAAAACAATAGAATGGTGAGCACATAGCACGATTTGCACGGGATTTACAAAATACGATATTGAATATTGGACTATACACGAGCGAGTGCACAGCTGACTGAGATCACACCACTGTGTTTTCAAGATAAGTAAACTTGATAAACAATATTAAACAGCTATTTAAAGTAGAATGGGGCCGAAGAAAGACCAAAAGAAAGACAGAGCTCCTTCAGCTACCTCAGTAGCAAGGAACTCAAAAACTAAGTTAGCAGATGACAGTATCAATATGGAAGAGGCAGATACGTCAGTTGTGAGTAGTCCAGCCCCGAAGTCCAAAGTTGTGCCGGCAGAAGATTCCAAACAACAGACTTTAGACAAGCATTTGAAAGCTTGTTCAGATCCAGGGGAACTTAAAGACATGTTGAACAAGGTGACAGAAAAGTTAAGTAGTCTTGCCTCGCAAGAGTATATAGAAAAAAAGTTCAAGGAGTTAATCACAGAGGAAGTGTTAAAACAGAAGTTAAAAGAGTTAGAAAAAAGCATTAAGTTAGAAATGCAGAAGGAGATAGAAAAGGTGAGCAAAGAAGTGAGGGATGTCAATGCCAAAGTGGGAGCTGTGGAAAGCATAATTGAAGAGCTTAGGAACAAAGTATCAGATCTAGAGACAAAGACTGAATCCCTGGAAGAAAAGAATGCCATTTTAGTTCAAGTGAACGAGAAGCTAGAACATAGACTTGAAGAAAGGGAGGTAAAAATCAAATCTATGGATAGGAAGAATAATGATCTGGAGCAATATACGCGTCGCAACAGTGTACGTATATACGGCATAGAAGATGATAAGAAGGAAACATCCTATGAATCATGTGATAAAGTTCTGAAACTTGTGAAGAATAAACTGAGAATAAAGCTCCACACTTCTGATATTGACATTGCGCACAGAATAGGAAAGTACAGGAGTGATGGCTACAGACCCATTATCTGCAAATTTGTACAAAGGTATACCAAACACGAGGTACTTAAAGCACGCAGAAAACTGAAAGGGTCTGCATATGTTATCCGTGAAGACCTGACGGTGACCAACGCCAAACTTCTGGAAGATGTCTCCGCACACTCAAAGGTGAAAACTGCATGGACCGATGAGGGTAAAGTTCTGGCCCTACTGACAAATGATCGTAAATTCCTGGTGTCTGGTTTATGTGACCTAGAGTCTGTGTCTGTAGACACCCCTGTTGGATCTGGGATATCAACAACGTCTGTGGGCACCCCTGTGTTTTAGATCAACAACATAAGTTGTGACACACTCTTAAATAATCAGAAAACAAAGTTGTTTGAAATAGTTCATTGTATAACAGGTGCGGTGAAACTAAAAATCTATGGGTTTTGAACATGTTTATTATATCTTCAGATATATACTTTAATCAGTACAGCACAGTAAGATGCAAACTTTTCAGTGTTCTCACTTTATTATATTATATATATTCAGATCTATACGAACGATACAGTACAGTTAGATGCCAACTTTTTAGTGTTCCTACATGAAGACAAACATTGACGCATGAAGAATAATATACTCTGTGTTGCAAATAATTGTAATATTTCCCTATGTGTTACCGTTGTTTGACTATATATAGTGCATTAATCTAACATGTGCGCAAAAACACGTGGTGGTGTTTATGTTTACACTGTGCCTCTTGGGTTATTTATGTTTCTGAGTAAATGATTGGCTACGGTGCTTCTTAATATAGAATGACGAATAGTCATGTGATCAATGAGTGAAGAAAGCATTCGTCTGGCCGACATAGATTTATGCAAATGGCGGCGCCCTTGTGTTCCAATGTTTTTAAAACGTAAAAGTTAAATTGAACTAGTCCTCGCTAGATTTACGGTTGAATATTTAAGTAATTTCCAGTGTTATATAGAAAAAGAGTTTCGTCTCTTTTTTTGTAAATAAATATGTGCTGCGATATGAACAAGTGTACTGTAATGTATTTTCGCGAAATATTAAAGATCGACGTATGTAGAACTTTAAGTTAAATCTAGAATTTGCTGTGGGGTTCGTTTTGGGGAGGCTGCGTTTTTGGTACGTGGCATTCCCTGTTTGATATTATTTTTGTTTTGTTTTTCTCTGTATTAATTGAACGGGTGTTAACCTAGATTATGCTGCCTTTTCAGTGTTTGCACATGTTGCATTCCGGTTATATTTATTCCATTAATTTCTAACCAAAAACAAAGACATGTCTTAAGTTTGAGTGGCATTTGAAACTGGACCTTTTGGTCTTGGACAATTTTTAAATATTTGACAGCGTAAACTCTGAATGCGGTTCTTTGTGGTCCCGTCATTTACATTTCAGGACCAGCAACCACACACCTGAATTTATAGGGATTTGATAGGACAGGGACGGCCAATTCGAATATATTATATTTTGAATCAAGAGGCACAGGGTGAGCATTAATTATCATTGAATATTTGAAAAAATTCTGTTGTTGCATTTTTGCGGAGAACTGACATCCGTCAAGAATTGTTATTAAGCCGGTTGATTTTTTTACAGAAAACACTTATTAATAAAGCTGTATTAATAACATAATAGATAAATATTAAGACATTTTTCTTTAGATAATTATTGTGTGTTGATAAACAAGCACATATTTTAAAAAAAAGAAAATCTTTGTTTTTATTAATACAGATAACAGGTTCTGTTTAATCTCCTTTGCTATTAATATTATTAGACCTTGTTGAACTTAGCACCTTTTGCTAAAGGGGACAAAATATTGTATTAAACTAACAAGCTTGTAAGCAAAGTTGGATTAATCCACTTAAAAAGGATTTTTACTTGGTAATGTATTTACTGTAAAACTTAAAACTGCAGTTGCATACGGATTGAGTTGAGTGCCTGGGTGTTTTTTTTGCGCTGTTTGTATCGGTTTTGGTTGCTGTGGCAATCATTCACTTTGTATGGTGAAATAGTCAATTTGTTTTAAAAATAAGTGGGACACAAATATATTCTGTGTTTTTAAATAATATAACAATACTATAATTATGCAAACTGTTGAACAATGGACCCCGCATGGTTTTTTTTTTTCACAGCCCTCTACACCTGTAACAAATGAATACATAAATTTAGAAACTTTTTCCTAAGATTATTGGTACTTTGTAAGTAATTCAGTTTCTATACTCCAAAGCCAAAACCTCATTATGGAGTCAAGTTTTGACGAGAGTAAGTTTTGGGTGGAAGGCTTGGTATGGATATTTATGTATAAAGAAGACATTCTTAAAGCAGTTTTTTACCATTTTTATAATGTTCCCATTCACTATCATGAAATATTTGCCATGGCATTATTCATTCTTCTTCTCCGGCTTTTTGAGATAAAAAAAAAAAAAAAAAAAAAAAAAAAAAAAAAAAAAAAAAAAAAAAAAAAAAAAAAAAAAAAAAAAAAAAAAAAAAAAAAAAACAAAAAAAAAAAAAAAAAAAAAAAAAAAAAACAAACACACACACACAAAAAAAAAAAAAAAAAAAAAAAAAAAAAAAAAAAAAAACAAAAAAAAAAAAAAAAAAAAAAAAAAAAAAAAAAAAAAGAAAAAAAAAAAAAAAAAAGGGAAAAAGGGGGGGCCCGCCTTGGGAAGGGGGGGGGGAAAAACACTTAAAGTCCTATCAGCTTCTAAACAACCATGACTAATCAAGTATCTATTATATCAATGAATGTTCAAGGTCTGGGTGACAGAAGTAAACGCAGGGATGTTATTAACTTCCTAAAAAGTAAGAAGTACTCCATATGCATGTTACAAGATACTCATTTCATAGAAAAAGAGGAAAAATACATACGCTCCATTTGGGGCTATGAGACATATTTTTCAAACTTTAGCAGCCAATCAAGAGGCGTGGCAATACTCATTAATAACAATTTTGAATGTAAGGTTAATAATGTAGAAAAAGATGATGAAGGAAATGTGCTCATTTTAAATTGTAAAGTTTGTGATAGAAATATCACTCTAGTTAATGTCTATGGTCCTAATAGAGATAGTCCAAACTTTTATGAAACAGTCTCCGAGAAAATGTCAAAATTTGAAAACTCTCAGTATATCATGGCTGGTGATTTCAACTTGGTCTTGAATCCAGATATAGATTGCTATAATTATCTGCATTTAAATAATCCAAATGCCCGTGATAAGCTTTACAACATTATGTCAGAGTTCAGCTTAATGGATTGCTGGAGGGAAAATAATATTGAAAAAAGAGAATATACATGGTCTAGACAACATCCAATTAAGAAGGCGCGTCTTGATTTTTTCCTTATTTCTGAATATCTGTATACTGATATGAACAATACTCAAATTTTACCTGGATACCGTACAGACCATTCTCTTATTTTAACTTCACTAGAATTTGGTAAATTTAGAAAAGGATTGTCATATTGGAAATTTAACAATACACTACTAAGGGATGAAGTATATGTAAGTAAAGTAAAAAAAATAATTACAGAAACAAAACAACAGTATGTGGTTGACATACCAGAAAATACGGATGAAATTAATGATATACCACTCCAGGATTTAAGACTGAATATAAATGACCAGTTATTTTTCGAGACTTTGTTGTTAAATATCAGAAGGCTGTCAATATCTTACTCCTCACTAAAGAAGAAATCAGAAATTAATAAGGAGGAAAAAATTTTGAAAGAAATTGAGAAAATTGAAAAACAGACAAATATTAATTATGAGTTATTAGAAAGCAAGAAAAGTGTATTGTCTGAATTAAGAAAGAAAAAAATGAATGGGATATTTATTAGATCAAAAGCTAAATGGATCCATGAAGGAGAAAAACCTACACGTTACTTCTGTAATCTTGAAAATAGAAATTATGTTTCTAAGATCATGAATTCCCTAATTGCAGCAAATGGTAATACTTTAAAAACTCAAGAAGAAATTCTTGCTGAAACAAAACGTCACTATGCAGATCTATATAAAATTACAGAGACTGAAAATATATCTTTGAATGAAAAATTAGGATGTTTTAATGTACCGAAGCTTTCGGAAGATGTTAAGCAATCCATCGAGGGGACTCTGACTCATAATGAAATGCTAAACTCGCTGAAACGAATGTCAAATAATACAAGCCCTGGAAATGACGGCTTTACGGTAGAGTTTTTTAAGTTTTTTTGGAAGGATATTGGCACATTCCTTGTAAGGTCAATGAATTATGCGTACTCAAATGGAGAGTTGTCAATTACACAAAGGCAAGGGGTCATAACTTGCATCCCTAAGGGAATAAAGACAAACTGTACTTAAAAAACTGGAGGCCTATCTCCTTATTAAATGTTGCATATAAGATAGCTTCAGCATCAATTGCTTTTCGCTTGAAAAACATCTTGGAAAATGTTATAAACGAGGACCAAACGGGTTTTTTGCCAGGCAGATTTATGGCCACAAACATTAGAATGCTATATGACTTATTCTATTATACAGAGAAAAATAATATCCCTGGGTTACTACTCCTGATTGACTTTGCGGCTGCGTTTGATACAGTGTCATGGAATTTTATGCACAGAGTGCTAGAATTTTTTAATTTCGGTAATTCAATACGTACATGGATTAAATTATTCTATACAAATGTTGAATCATGTGTAATTGTAAATGGACATATGTCAGAGTGGTTCTTACTTCAAAGAGGCTGTCGTCAAGGAGATGCCCTGTCACCCTACCTGTTCATTCTATGTGCTGAAGTACTTTCAATATTAATAAGAAATAACCAAAATATCAAAGGTATTACAATACATGGAAATGAATATAAGATATCTCAATATGCTGATGATACTAGTTTGTTTCTTGATGGTACAAATAAATCACTAAAGTACACAATGTTAACCTTAAAATTCTATGCTAAACTCTCTGGCCTTAATATTAATGTAGAGAAGACAATGGTTATCTGGTTCGGTTCACGAAAGAACAGTAATACCATTCTCTGTCCTGAATATAACTTGACATGGAATAATAAAACTTTCACATTTCTAGTCGTCAAATTTACCAATGATCTATCTGAAATTGTAGACCTGAATTATGAGTTAAAAATTGAGGAAATCAAGAAACTATTTGCAAACTGGTCTAAAAGAATTCTTTCCCCAATTGGTAAAATAGTAGTAATTAAATCACTTGCCCTTGCAAAACTAAATCAGTTGATTTTGAGTATCCCAAATCCCTCTTTGGCTAAGATTAACAAAATACAAACTATGTTTTTCAATTTTTTGTGGAATGATTCTAGAGATAAAGTTAAAAGAAATATAATAACACAAGACTATAAATTTGGTGGTTTGAAAATGATTGACTTGAAATGTTTTATCAATAGTTTAAAGGCGACATGGTTAAGAAGACTTGTTAACTCTAATAACAAATTTAGTAATTTTATAGATAGTACTTGTCCCTATGTAAGCAGTATTTTTAAATTTGGAACAGATTTTATTAAGAGAAAACTTCATCAGGATATCAATCCCTTCTGGAAAGATGTTTTATACAGTTACTATACTCTCTCCTCAAAATTAAAACCAGAAAATAGCAAACAATGCTCGTCCATTCATTTGTGGCTGAACCCAGGAATCAAAGTCGGTAATTCAAGTGTTTGTTTAAACAGATGGATATCACATGGAATTCTGTTTGTTGGGGATTTATTAAACCAAGAGGGTGAATTTTTTACTTTTAATGACTTTTCTAATACCTTTAATATAAGAAGTAATTTCTTAGAATACAGGGGTATTGTGAATGCAATACAGGAATTCCTTGAAGTTAACGACTTTCAACATTTGCTCACGAAAATCAACTATAACATGCACATTCCTCAAAGTCTGGCAATTATTAAAAAAGATAAAAAAGGATGTAGGTCAATATATAAATTAATGCTAAATGAAGGCCACTATCCAGACTCTTTACAAAAATGGAAGAACGAATTAAGAGCCAGTACAGAACCAATTTTTTTCGAAAGTAACTCCATATATGATATGGTCCGTAAACTTACAAAAGATCCGAAAATGATATGGTTTCAGTTTAGGATAAATCATAGAATTCTTGCAACAAATTATTTGTTGAAAAAAATGAATATCATCAATGAAGATCACTGTACATTCTGTCAAGGCGAGCCAGAAACCCTGATTCATTTATTTTTTGACTGTGAAGTAACAAAGCAATTTTGGCAACAGTTTCAATCTTATATCAAGAATAAATGTAATATTATGTTTCAAAACTGGACTGTGTCAGATATCCTGTTTGGTAATACAGGATTTGAATCGGTATTAAACAAACTAATTTTATATGCAAAATACCACATATATTATAGCAGGATAAAAAAATTAAGGCCTAGTATAGAAAATTTAAGAAATCAGATTGTCACCAATTATAAAATTGAAAAATATAATGCGGAACAAACTTCCAAATACAACGAGTTCGAAAAGTCATGGGAAAAATTTAAAGCCTTAGTGGTTTCAGAATAGTATTTGTCAAGGTTAAATATGTTGTCAATGCAATTGGCAAACAAAAAAAGTACATCGGAACATGTTTATTTAACTTTTTTCACGGGAACAATCCTAGAGAAATGAAACTGCGTTGAGAAATGTCTATATATTTTTTCTCTCTCTCTTTGAGTGTGTGTGTATGTATGCTGAGCCCTCCACCAACAACTGAAAAACTCCTTAAATTATTTACAGATATTAGTTTGTAATGGTAAGATGGAAACCCTAGTAGTTTGCACCTAAACCTCTTTTTTAATTTGAATCTTTTTTTTTCTCTGCCTACTTTTTGGTAGACTATTTCAAAAATAAGCCTACAGTCTTGAATTATTTTAGTTGCATCTAGAACAATAAACTTTCTTTAATAGATATTCTTTCAACATCAACTTATTTTTGTACATAATGTAAATAAGGGGACATATTTGAAAATGAAAGTACATTGTACACCTTTGCACATCATAGCATATCTTACTATACATGTAGTAAGCATATTTTACTTTACTATAATCTTTAATATATAAGATTGTGTCTACATTTTTTCCTTGCTGAAGTTGATTAATTAAGAAAAACAAATTCTCTAACAAAACTTAAGTAAGAATATGTTTAGAATGATAATACTGCTCAATCGGATCATTGTCGTTTTCAAAAATACACTAACCAATGATTTCTAATCATTGAAAAGCCGTTGTCGTTAAAGTTATAGTTAACTTAAATTTCAGTATGTAGCAGTTCTGTTCTTATTGGGCATGGCTGCAGGGTAGTAAAGTCTTTTTGACTGGCTCAGTCATAAATATTTCTTTGTTAAAGCTTGACTGATATTTTTTGTATACTCTGAGAAAATATGGTTGTATAGTATTATTTACTAGGAGTTCCTCACTTGAGCAGTATTATAACTTTGAGACTGTATCTCAGTCAGCTCCTTCTCGTACTATTTTTTCTAAAAAAACCCCCTACAAAACAGCATGTAATTACTATAGACATGAATTTGTTCAAAAAGTCAGATCTTTTTAAGACTGTCAACAGATTTATCAGGACAGTAAGCTTAAAAATTATATTAACATATTTAGTCAAAAAAAAAAAAAAAAAAAAAAAAAAAAAAAAAAAAATTAAATTATATTTTTTTAATTTTTTTTTTTTTTTTTGCCCTTTTTTTATATGTATATAATGTCAGGAAAATAGGGCTTTTTCGACCCCACTTCATATAGCGGGGAAAAAACGGGCAACTGTTTAAATTACAAAAAAATCTTTTTCTCATAGATTTAAGTCTAATAGTGTTTCTGACCAGGTCTCAAAATTAGCTCTTATTTCACCCTTTTGTAATCTGTTGATTTTTGAACGGATATGTATATAATTTTCTTTTTTGTTGGGGGGGGGGGGTTTGACCCCCATTTTTTTTTGGGGGGGGAAAAAAGAAGGGGGGGTTGTTTTTTAAAAAAAAAAAAAAAAAAAATTTTTTTTTTTTTATTTATTTTTTTTTTTTTTTTTTTTTTTTTTTTTTTTTTTTTTTTTTTTTTTTTTTTTTTTTTTTTTGTTTTTTTTTTTTTAAAAAAAAAAAAATTGTTTTTTTTTTTTTTTTTTTTTTTTTTGTTGTTTTTTTTTTTTATGGTTTTTTTTTTTTTTTTTTGTTTAAATTTTGGAAAAAATTTTTAATTTATTATATAAATTGTTTTTTTTTTTGGGGGTGTTATTTTTTTTTTTTTTTTTTTATTTTATAACATAATAACGTACAGTTTTGTAAGACCAGTATCGCGAGTCAAATTACCATCCCAAGACGGAATAGCATGGACCGTGTTTAACTCGCGTTAAAGATAATAGTTAATTATATATAGAGGTTTTAATTTCACAGTTTTACAGAAAATTTCATCCATGCCTTCCAAATTTACCATTTTTTAAATTAAATGTGGTATTTAAATGACACAATGACGGGCAGTTTTGCATACAACTATCGGACAAATACCAGTTTACTCGCTCGGCGTGATAAATGCTGATAACGCGTCAGCGATAAGCTTCCAGGCAAGAAGGTTTTCCAGTACGATAAGACATTTATAGAGGGCGTTTCCGGACCATACTATTTGAAAGACCTTGACACCACCAACACACACACACACACACACACACACACACACACACACACACACACACACACACACACACACACACACACACACACACACACACACACACACACACACACACACACACACACACACAATCATGTACACACACACAAACACTACCAACACACACTAGCATACAAAGCAGACACACGAGGACAAAACGAACAATTAAAGGAACACAGTGGGGTACCGCCTTGGAACGGTCAGTGGCAAAAACACCACTGGGGAGCTTAAACCGGTTTATGGTGCGCACCCAAACTCACTCTTACCCCCACCATGTTCCAAAGTCACAGGACAGTGTAAATAAAAGTAATTCCTGCTAGGTGAATCTCTAACACACGCAATGGAAACAAAAGGCATTGTATGTAAAACACAAAAATGCTCGTGTATAAATATATAAAAAGCAAACCTTGAGAACCAAAAAACGTATGTACTCAATGCCTTTGCAGAAGGCAGAGCACCAAGAGAAACACCCTTAAGGGCCCGACGAAACAGGCCAGAGGACAGAAATCAAAACAGTTTCGTCCCAGTGGGATTTAAAAACTGCCCATCACAGAGTCCTCCCCCTCTTCCGTCAGACACAATCAAAGAGGGAAGCATAGAGATATTCGCTAGATTCTTCTTTCGACTGACAGAAAAGTCTACAAGTTCTCTTGCTTGCCAGATCTATCTGCGCCAACAAAAAATATGCCAGTGCCGCCGATGATTCAGCTGTTGGTCACTTTTAGATTGATGGCAATAGGTACAATTCATCATCTTACAAGCGATTCGCACACTCTGTCAAGAGCAACAATTCACAGTGAGTGCCTGTTACTTTTTGTCTAGGTTGTCTGAATGTCCTGTAGGCCCTGCAGCAACCGTAGTGAAAAGGCTTAGCAAATATTGTAGATTTGTGTTTGTATTGTGTGCTTATACCTCATATTGAAGCTGACATTGGCATTGCCTTGGTATCCGTCTTAAAAAAGAGGATAGGCCAGTTAGTTTGATCCGTTTATTTTCAGGCAGGTAGCACCAGCTAAGTGCACTAAGTTCCGCTTCTTTTACATGATAGCACGGATACATATAGTTTTCTTACGTCCGTAAAAACGACAATACTTTTTCTCAAATTTCGAGCGAAATACATGATATTGGACCGGCTACCGAGAAGAAATAGATATCAAGGCACTTCGTTAAAGGTATAGTACATTCGTATTTTTGCAGACTTGGTTTCATATTTCACCAAACTAGTTGTTGTAAACGCCAAAAGTCTCAAGATTTGATCGCCTGGGGTGAGTTGTTTGTCTGACCACACTTTATATGCGCAATAAAAATTGCGTTTTTCATAGGATCTTCAAGGATGTTCAGTATCACAGCCTTACTGAAATCTGTGTCGTGTTTGAAGTTGGGCTATCTGGGTTAAAAAACTAAGCTACTGATTCACATGATAAAAAAGCCTTGTGTATGCAATAGAGGTTGGATTCTCATTGGATTTTCATGAAGCTTGGTTTGAATGACGGCTTTCATAGAATCTAGGTGAACTTGAATAAGCGTAATCTGGGATCAAAAACTAGGTCACTTGTATAAATCATGGGAAAACCTTGTGTATGCAATAGAGGTTTATTTATTGGATCTTCATTACATTAAGTCAATATGATTTTTTGATAAAAATTTAGCTCAAGCTTACATACGAGATTGAATAGGAATTTTCTGGAATTAAAAATTAGGTCACAGGTTCAAATCATACAAAACTGTGTGTATGCAATAGAGGTTGTTTTTCTATTGGATCTTAATCAAATTTAGACAGTATAATTGTCTTGATAAAAGGCTCCCGCTTACATACGGGTAAATCAAATTAAAAGTAGGTCACCCGGTTAAATCAAAGGCAAATTTTGTGTATGCAATGTCGTCTGCATTGAATGTTATCAAATTTTGTCAGAATGTCTGTCTTGCTTAAAGCTAGGTGAATTTTAGTTATGGGGTTTCTTGCGTTAAAGAATAGGTAACCAAGTCAAATCATAAAAAAATGTGATTATGACATATAGAGGTCAAATGTGATATCCAATTTTCATGAAAATCCAACTCTTTATGATTTTTTGGTCAAATTTGAATATGGGTAACGTAAGGGCCAAACATCAGATCACTAGAACAGACTTTAACAGCCTGGATGCAACATTTAATACCCAGTCATCATGCAGTTTGGTCAGATTGTTTGTGTGGATCACCATTGATTAAAAGCTAGGCCATCAGCTAAATTCATAGGAAAAGTTTATTTGTACTCTAGAAGTTGAAGTTGTAAAGCATATCATCATGTTAATTGGTCAGAGGGTTTGCATTGTCAAGGTTTATCGGAATGTTTGTGTTTATAATATGCAGTTTAGGGTTGAATTTTGGTCACATTGGGTCACAAGTATCAGGTGAGCGATGAGGTCTGGCTTAGACCTCTTGTTTACAAATATGTTGCGGCACCGCTTAACCAAACTGATCAGTCATTATCAAAGCATCGAGTCCATTGGAATAAAGGTACGATTTTCGACATAATTTGTAGTCTAAACCTATATATTTCATCTTCGAAAAACGGACCAAACACAACAGAGAAATTTGTTTGCAGAACTCAACGGCACACATGGTCAAATTTTATGACTGTAGTTTTGCATACAAGAATTATAATGTCGTTAGGCGTGTTATTCGTGATTATTTTGTATTTATTTTGTATCATTTGAACTTGTGAAATAGTAAGAGAACTAACAACAGATAATAAATTGATCAGGCATGTTGTTTTTATTTCACCACTATCAAATTTAGTATAAAACACTAATGGCCAAAGGGAAACAATCCAATACAACCTGCTCCATAATACCTGATTTTACTACGTTTCCTATATTACCTTATACCTGTGTATAAAGTCTTCAGTCATGTCCCGCAATAATGTGCTAATCCTTTACTAACCTGTGACCCGTAAATGTGTTTGATGAATGCAATGCTTCATAGTTATTATAAATACTGACCAGTTAGGATAATTCTACAATGACGCAACAGAAGAGTGTACTTTTTTCGGGTAAACGCGTTATCTTATTACAAGGGAGAGCACTAGGCGTAATTAATGTCAATATATATTATAATTATTGTACATTATATATAGTCGCGGTCACTAAAGACTCCAGCTCCTGATTATGTTGGTTGTGCCGAACAGGAGTTCATATAGGGACATGTACATTCGAATTTTTACTCTCTTCTTTCAGTAAGTTATTTTTAATTAATTTCTTCTGTTTTTGTTTCGTTGATATGTTTATTTCTTAATCATTTAAATTCATGTTTTTTCTGATTGTACTAAGACTAAATTAAACAATCATATGAAGATCAAATTTTGCCTTTATTTAGTTTATACTAATTTACTTTAGCTCGATTGTGAAGAAGGCTGGTAGCTTATCGAGTCACTCTCGAGTACGCTTCCTGAAAAAACCAGTACTGGTGTCATATGAGGAAGTGCGGTCGTGACCCCAGTGGGGCTCGAGCCCGCAACCGCCGGGATGAGCGACCGACACCTTAACCTCTACACCACCGCTCCGCTTTGGAATCTTTCAAAGATTAAAAGGACATACCCTATAACTGATGTCAAACTAAATAACCTCCAAAACATAAATAATAGAATCTTTGGAAGTATTTTACACCCCGGGTATTCGACTACTTCGAACGCAGATGGGTACTACTGACGACAGATGTATATACATGAACGTCCTGACATGTAAGCTAGGAAATACCCAATATCTTCTCTTTTTTTATTCATTTTCACAATGTTTTCGTTCAATATGAGTTTCAATATATTTGTACTAGGCAATGCTCAATTGTTTAGCTGAAAAATGACCGACGTGTTGTTACGATTACGGAAATCAGACCAGAAATTGCAAGTTTTTGGTTTTTTAACAGAATTTTAAGAAATCTAATAATCGAAAGAGTCCAAAACTGCATAAATTGTAAAGCTACACGTTTTCTGTAGCAGAAAAACATATTTTCTTTTCGCTATGACTGATACAGCAGCTGCAGATGACACTTAAACTAGCATGGGGTTCCTTTTGAGGGTACTTATGACGACAGATGAAAATATTATAGGGTACGTATGAACGCAGACGGTGGATACGTAAAACGCCATACAAACTGCAGATACTTAAAAGAATAAACATATTAAGTCTTATGATGGGAATACTGTTGATAACTTTAGTTTTTGTCTTAAACTGAAAAACTATCTAATAAAAGTTAATTACAAATGTATAAGTCAAGGCTAAATAGAAAACTTCAGTATCGTTATGATTTTTGTAAAATTATCTTTTATAACATGTAATGAGGTACCGGACTTTTAACTTTTTGTTACAAAATCATAATACAAATAGAGGCATTACTCCGCAAAAATATATGTGACTTGCTGCATTTGTATGTATTAGCATGAAAAACAAGATGGCAAGAGTTTTAAAAGTCGATACGTTTGTCGGTTTTGAAGTTATTAATATTAATAACACGTCTTTGATCAACGCAAAAGCTGGGGCGAGTACAACAACCCTCCTCATTCTTCGAACAGTCGGGCTGAAAATGTAATTACAAATGTATATACATTTTACATGAGCGTTAAATGAACATGTTTGTGCCCGTGGATTATTTGTAGTAACATTGTCTCTTACATGTTTCTACAACTTTCATAATAATCAGTTGTAAATACTCGAATACGTATACAATAGGTAATGAAATTGGTCATTGACTAGCCGTTCGTTGCAGGAGACTTAGAGAACCCATTATCAATTCATTCTCTAAACTAGAGATTATCTTTCACAAAAAAAACAATTCTCCTATTATTCAGCATTATTCAGTAGAATTGAAAATGCATACCACTAAACTGTAACAATCCGATGATATACACAAGTTCAGGCTTCGCACCAATCACTTCGTGTAGTTTTGTAGTTTTCTGACCAGTGATATAGGATTAGTAGCACAAGCATATTAGAATATTAGACATCAAAAGACATAGTTCCGCAAAGTGTTTTGAACCGTAACATGCTGACGAAATGTACAACTACGCTTGACAATGATTTCGGTAAAATTCAACTCCAGCGTTTAGGAGAATTAGTAAAGACATTATGAAATATGACACATCAGGGTTGCAACTTCCCTTGAAATCAATGAATCGGTACATGCCGACGACAACTTGTGTTCTATTAGGTTTAGTGGAAATCTGGCCAATGGTAGAGGAGAAGTAGCAAAACATCATTAAATTTGAAGAATCAATGGCCATACAATGTAAATCCCCTGAAAATCACTGATCAGAACCGGATGTGACGGCGATATGCATAACTAAGCTTGGCACTGCTCAATTATCTTAGGTTGAGTGGAAATCTGCCGGATGTTATAGGAGCATTAGCCATAACATCATAAAATTATATGTATTAAGGGCGGTTATTCCACAGAAAATCATTGAACTGGAATATGCCGATAATATGCACACCTACGCTTATGTGAAGTTTGGTGTAAATCCGCCACGTGGTATCGGAGGAGCTGCGTGGACATACATGTACTTAATGACAAAAACAGTGACAGACATGTATCACTAATAAATATGTCTCTAACGGAGGTGGGATATATAATTATTATCAGTATATACATGCTGTGGCGACGTTTTTGTTGTGACCACATCGGAATTTGATTTACTTTACATTTTATGGAGAACACAAATAAATGATACATTTCAAATTTTATAATTTATTCCAAACTCCTTTACATATTCTATTTGAACTATTTATTTAGTCTGTTATAGATAAACGTTAATTTCTAAATTCTAAATGTAAATGTCCTGAATGTTCTAATGCTCTGAATGCTCTACTAATAGTGGAAAATTGCACCTTATATATATAATAGTTTCACTAACACAAAACCCATGAAAAAGAAATGATTTAGTATCAGAAAGAACGTGAAACATGACGACACCGACGGAACCATCACCGTCGGTAACATACTATATGTAATCAGTAATACAATTACACCGTCAATAGTATGCTATACGCCGTTAAGGTTACCATTACTTTAATACAGTGTAGCTTAAATCTTGATGTTTCACGACACATGCTACATCCTTCTGCACAGACTAACATCTGCCATACTGAATGTAATTAGTTTAAAACTAATATATATCCTGATTGGAAAACATGTATTTACGCTTACTACTTGTTACACATCTGCCGTTATACGTATCCTCATTTCATAATAATCTGCGTTCGTACGTATCCGTTTAACTTCACCGACCTCTATAAATTTGCTTATATCAAAACGATACCACTTATTCCAAAGTCTAGGGCTGTTTGTATTGATACCTTATACATTTGTCTGTATACGTGTCTAAGGTCATTGATATATATTGTTATTATAAGCAAATAAATGTCATATTTGGCAACATTACTGTAGTTTTTTCAACATTTTAGGGAAATTCTTTAATTAAAAGGCGCCAGTTTATCATAAAACTTCACAAATGCTTAGTTTAAACATATTACTACCTATATCAAGCAAAAGGTCAGAGCAATAAAGAGAAATAATAAAAATATCGGGGTTATTCCAGCGTGCCTGTCATGACGGTCATGTATATACATCTGTCGTCAGTAGTACCCATCTGCGTTCGAAGTAGTCGAATACCCGGGGTGATTTTAACTTCATCTAAAAGTTTCAGTGATGCAGTCCAAGTCATTATCGATAAAATCAGCAGATTAAAATATACTGCAGTACCGAAAACCCATCGTACTGTTTCATCTAGGTTTCATGTAGTTTCGTGCTACGCACCGAACAGTTTAATGCATATACGAACCGTACCAGGGAAAGAAACGTGTGATTCAACATATGTATATTGACCGTACAGAGCATATTTCGTGTAAGTGGCTTTTTTGTCCATTTCCTGTACATATATCAACATAAAGTATTTTGTTCTTTAAGATAACAACAGAATCTACCGAGGAGTGGTTTTCGTGGACTTATCCATCAAAGAATGAACTTTTGCCGAGTAAAAACACACATGACCTCTCGGCTTCATTTCGGAGCACCGGCATTTGGTTCACTTTTATCAACGATATTTAGAAAAGTAGACACTGTTTAATGAAACGGATAAAGCCTAGAATGGCAAAATCATTTTTCTATCGGTCTGTGTAAGAATTTCATTTCTGAAATTCGTTTTTAACTAGTTACGAGGAAAAAAGTAAGACACCTCTCTCGTCCGCCATCTTGGAAATTCCGAAAAAATGTTAACCGTCTCGGTTACACCACAGTGTTCGTATTGTGGGATATGTTGACAGTGGAAAACAAAAAACTTAAACGAGTAACGGAACTAGCGACTGCGAAATGCGTATCGCAAGGGAGGTAACACTGTGTTTCGTTACAATATGTTGATTTATCTCTCTTTGATACTCTTGCATCGTCAATTCTCCGTTACTTTTTTAAACATTTGCTCCGATTTCTGTTGGGGAATTTCTATCTCTGGAGGGGGGATGAAGATACTTTTTCGGCGAGGAAAGCAGCCGATATTCGGCGGTAAAAACAGCCGATTTAGGGCCCTGAGAGTAGAAATACGTTAATATTCTCATACAAATGACCGAACTAATTAATTTTCCATATGCTTGAATACGATATTCTATTATTATATTCTACTATTAGCCTTTGTCACTTATAATTAATATGCATAAACATTACATGTTTTCATCCGGTTTTTATAAGGACACATGTTTATCAATATCAACATTTCAACAACGGAGTATGTAAATTTTCTAACCAAAATGCATATCTGGCGTTACATAGATACTGAAGCAACTGCGTATGCAGCAGCTGAAGCCAGATTTATGGGGCACTCCCTACATCTAGCAGATTATATCCTCGAAACATAAATACAATTTCTAAGAAGAACCTATGCTGAAAAATGCCTCATTTTACCACAATCAATGTAGAGACTTTCTGTAGTAAATCGCATCCACACATTAATTGTACAACAACAACTGTACAAAGATTATTGAATGGTTTAAGGTACTGCAGTATATTTTAAACCGCTGATTTTACCCCGCTGATTTTACCGATACAGAATGAAACTTTTAGGTTAAAGAGGCACTCCCTACATCTAGCAGATTATATTCTCGAAACATAGATTATATGTTCAACGGACGCAAAATGATAAATAAATACAATTTCAAAGAAGAACCTATGGCGAAAAATGCATCAATCAATTTACCGCAATTAATCAATATAGAGACTTTCTGTTATAAATCGCCTCCACCCATTAATTGCACAACAACAACGCTACATAGATAATTGAACGGTTTACGGTACTGCAGTATATTTTAAACCGCTGATTTGGCAATGCATAGCTGAATCTTTTATGTAAGTTGTAATACATCCAAAGTTTCTATTATTTATGTTTTGGAGGTTATTCAGTCGACATCAGTTATAGGGTATGTCCCTTTAAGATGTCTTCATAGTTTTTTTTTCAAGTATGAACAGTTGTTTGTGTGGATAGTATTATTTCTGTAAAATACTTTATAAGTGGTTATTTCTGTGTGCCCTTAATTCTGCGGGGTTTTTTTGTAAAAAAGAAAAGATTGTTTTCCAACTCTAGCTTATGTGATGGTGGTTTGAACGTCGTCCGTCTGTCCGTAAACTTTTCCTTGATAACGGTCCACAGGTCGCAATATTCATTTGACTTAAAAGAAACTCGCTGATAAGGATCCCTGCAACTTAAAGATGTTTCCTGTTGTTTTTTTATGGCTCAGTGAGGCAAAGTTCAAGGTCACAATGACCTCCGACAGTAGACCCTTGATATTACTCCACAGGTCACAGTTTTCGTTTAACTTTCACCGAACTTGCTAAGACGGGTCCCTGCAACATGTAGATGATCCCTATAGTTTTCGTTTCAATGTTCATAGTGACCTCCGTTAGATTTTTCCTTGATAACGCGCTACGTGTCAGTTTTTTCATCTTCCATCAAACTTGCTCAGAAGGTTCCCTGTGACATGTTAGTGACCTCTTTCGATGTTTGGGTTAGTGGGGCAAAAGCCAAGGTCACAGTGATCCGAACTTTTAAAATATTTTCCACTGTGATCTATTTGACCCAAAGTATTCAAACTTCATAGGATAACTGGCCTTAGTGAGTAGATGAGCTCTGTTGTTTTTGGATCAAATGTCAAGTTTACAGTGATCCGAACTTTAAAAATCTTTTACACTTAATATCATGAGATCTACATCACCCAGAGTCTTCGAACGTCAGCGGATGATTAGTCTTCCTCAGTAATTGATCCCTACTGTTTCTTGAGGGTTCAGTAGGTCAATGTCATAGCGAACTCTGTTCGCTCTTCCTTTGTAACATTGCAAAAGATTTTCACAAAACTTACTCAGAAAAATCCAGTCAGCAAGACCAGGGAGCGATACTGACTCTTTTGGGCCTCTTGTTTTAGCTTTAAGTCGGGCTCACCGTCCTTACATTGTCCTTTAACGTGTTGGTAAGAGAAATGCGGTATCATGTGACACATTTACGCGCTTCAGTTATGCATGTAAACACTATTTTCATGTGAGTTCGTGATATTCTTCTCGAAGCGTACGTAAGTCATAAATAAATGAACAAGATGCAGAGTGAAGGATGACAAGCATGTTTCACCAAACACTATAAATATAGCGTAATAAAACATACATAAATGTTATTTATAGCCCGACTTAATCAGTTATTTTCCTTCTATATATAATGCAAATCGTGTGCTATTGTTTTCTAATGAGAGTATTTAATGCTAGATAATAATCTGAATTTTAAAAAAAGAAGATTTTTCGTATGTAGGATATTCTTTTCAAAGTCGCTGAAGCTGGACCAAGAATGTTGCACTGTGGTAAGTACGTTGCTTTTTTCCACTTCTTAATAAGCGTTGTCAGCGAAAGCGAAACATGACACAAACCAATTATGAGTGTTAATTATCGTCCATTTACATTGCGTGTTCATGCCCCGTTCGAATATAAATTAGACTTTGATTGTTATACTGCACCAATATCTTTTGCCAAATGTATTGTTTTTTCGAATAATTATGTGATACAATGTACTCCTCGTTTGAACGACATATTTTCGAATAACATATTGCAATCTATTCATGTTATTATGGTAAAGACTCGATGATATTAGCCTACCTGAGCACAAAGTGGTCTTTGGTGAGCTACTAGTATGTAGTTAATGATTGTCTATCCGTCAACAATTTCTTGTAAGCGCTCTATAGATTATATTAAGTCCAATCTTCAGAAACTGTATATTCTTATTGATATAATCTCGGTTGAGTTCGATACTGGGTCATCTAGTCTCAAGGGCTAGATCATCAGTTTAAATTGCAGATAACAACTTGTAAGTACCCTAGGGGCCATATCCTCTACCTGATATACATAGACTTGTTCAGAATGTTACAATATCTGAAGTAAAAATTAGGTCACCAGATCAAATTAAAGGAAAACCTTGTTAACACTCTAGATGCCACATTTGATATGCAATCTTCCTGTAAATTGGCAAGATTGTACATGTATGTCTGAATGATGTCTGTGTCAGAACTGGATCCGGTTCACCTGAAGTCAGAAACTAGGTCACCAGTCCAGGAGAAAAATCTTGGTAACACTCGTACGAATCTGAAATACCTTTGGTCAAAACCTAGCCAATCCACTGGATCTTTTGTATTTTTACCTTGACTGGAAGTCAACTCGCAAAATAGCATCATATATTTCTCGGACCTCCTAATCTTTTATATTTAAAGGGACATGAAGCAGATTATATTTTCCAAACATAAGTAATGTGTTCAATGAACGTAAAATGATATTTTAATACAATATTAAAGAACGACATAATATAGAAGAAATTAAAAATGACAAACAGACCTCCTGCATTAAATTGCTATCCACCAATATGTAGTACAGCAACAACTTTATTGAATGTTTTATTGGTACTGTAAAATTTTGTAAAACGCTGATTTTTCCGACCCTGACTGGATTGTTTAGCTTAAACTTTTAGGTTGAGTAATAATACTTGCAATTATTTTGTTAGTTATGCTTTTGAAGTTATTATACCCCCGAAACGAAGTTTAGGAGGGTATATAGGAGTCACCCGGTGGTCGGTCGGGCGGTCTGTTGCATTTTCCTTGTCCGGAGCAATACAACTTCATAAAATGGTCAAGCACATTGAGAGGTAGCGCAGTGCACAAGAACTGTAACTCCATCTTGACTAATTACAGAGTTATTGCCCTTTGTTACTTTTCCTTGTCCGGTGCATAACTTGAAAACTAATGGTTGGAATTCAATACAACTTCAAACAATGGTCAAACACAATGAGAGGAAGTGCAGTGCACAGGAACCATACCTTCGTCTTGACTAATTACAGAGTTATTGCCCTTTGTTACTTTTCCTTGTCCGGAGCATAACTTAAAAAGTACTGGTTGGAATTCAATACAACTTCATACAATGGTCAAGCACAATGAGAGGAAGTGCAGTGCAATAGAACAATAACTCTATCTTGACTCATTTCAGAGTTATTGCCCTTTGTTACTTTTCCTTGTCCGGAGCATAATTCGAAAACTATTGGTTGGAATTCAATACGACTACATACAATGGTCAAGCACATTGAGAGGAAGTGCAGTGTACAAGAACCATAACTCTATCTTGACAAATTACAGAGTTATTGCCAAGAACAATGTCTCTTTTTAGTTTGTTTGCAAGGTATTCTGTTACTACGAACTTCCTCAGTTTATAAAGCAGTCTTTCGGGGGTATTAATCACATTTAGTGATAGCTCTAGTTTACTTTAACACTAGTATAAGGCAGTGTCTTATTGACTGGAGTACATGTACTTTGAAACAACAAATTCGCAATATAAAGAACTTGAACTGCAATATCTATAAACAATGTATTACCGATTCTTTCATGTTGGTAAACATCAATCTGCTAGGGTGTTACGTTTAGATGTTGCGAAAATAAATCATTCATCACGTTAAATACACACTTAAAAGATAGTTGTGCCATAGTTTCAAGGTAAGTTAATTTATCCCCCCGCCGAAGGCGAAGGGGATATTAGAAATGGTCTTCGTCCGTCCGTCCGTCCGTGCGTCCGTCCCAATTTTGTCCGGAACATAACTCCAAAAGTACTTGAGAGATTTTCTTCAAACTTCATACACTGACAGAGCACATTAGGAGGAAGTGCAGTGTGTAAGAACAATAACTCTACCGTGCCTACTTTTAGAATTATTCCCCTTTTATCAGATTTACTTGAAAAACTTTGTCCGGAGCATAACTCCAAAAGTACTTGAGGGATTTACTTCAAACTTAATACACTGACATAGCACATTGGTAGGAAGTGCAGTGTGCAAGAACAATAACTCTACCTTGCCTACATTTAGAGTTATTTCCCTTTATCAGATTTACTTTAAAAGTTTTGTCCAGAGCATAAGTCCAAAAGTACTTGAGGGATTTACTTCAAACTTAATACACTGACATAGCACATTGGTAAGAAGTGCAGTGTGCAAGAAAAATAACTCTACCTTGCCTACTTTTAGAGTTATTCTCCTTTATCAGATTTACTTGTCCGAAGCATAACTCCAAAAGTACTTGAGGGATTTTCTTCAGACTTAATACACTGACATAGCACATTGATAGGAAGTGCAGTGTGCAAGAACAATAACTCTACCTTGCCTACTTTTAGAGTTATTCCCCTTTATCAGATTTACTTCAAAAGTTTTGTTCAGAGCATAACTACAAAAGTACTTGAGGGATTTACTTCAAACTTAATACACTGACATAGCACATTAGTAGGAAGTGCAGTGTGTAAGAACAATAACTGTACCTTGCCTACTTTTAGAGTTATTCCCCTTTATCAGATTTACTTGTCCGGAGCATAACTCCAAAAGTACTTGAGGGATTTTCTTCAAACTTAATACACTGACATAGCACATTGGTAGGAAGTGCAGTGTGCAAGAACAATAACTCTACCTTGCCTACTTTTAGAGTTATTCCCCTTTATCAGATTTACTTTAAAAGTTTTGTCCAGAGCATAACTCCAAAAGTACTTGAGGGATTTTCTTCAAACTTTATACACTGACATAGCATATTGGTAGGAAGTGCAGTGTGTAAGAACAATAACTCTACCTTGCCTACTTTGAGAATTATTCCCCTTTATCAGATTTACTTCGAAAAAAAATTCCGGAGCATAACTCCAAAAGTACTTGAGGGATTTTCTTCAAACTTAATACACTGACATAGCACATTGGTAGGAAGTACCTACCTACTTTTAGTCAAATAGAAAAATATCATACCTATACTGATAATGAACATTAATATAATTTTGCAAACCTTCTCTTCATTGCCTTATTCTTTTTCCACTTACTTGAAAACTGTACTCAGCATGACCATAACTATACGGCTTTTTAAGGATTTCCTCTCACCAAGTAAAATGTACGAAAGTACAACCTTCAGGTAACTTCTTCCTGGCGGGGGGATTAACCATGTGTAACGTGGCTCTTGTTACAGTTTGGAAGGCTTTAATTGTTCGTTTTGTCCTCGTGTGTTTGCTTTGTATGCTAGTGTGTGTTGGTAGTGTATGTTTGTGTGTGTACATGATTGTGTGTGTTGTGTGTGCGTGCGTGCGTGCGTGCGTGTGTGTGTGTGTTGGTGGTGTGCACTTCTGGGTGCTGTGGGGCTCGTTTTGGGGAGGCTGCGTTTTTGGTACGTGGCATTCCCTGTTTGATATTATTTTTGTTTTTATTTTAAGACTAAAGATGTTAAAAGATATGACAATAGCTTTTACTGAATTAAAATGAATTTAATTATTATATTTCGAAGGCCAAATGTAACAGATTTTGTACCAATTAGGTGTTTACTTGTTGACATTGTCAGAATACATCCTCTAACAAGTATCATATCTCTCTAAAATTCGTTTTAAACGTTTGTACAATTTGTCATTTTACGACATTACACAAACAGATTTATTTTTAGTTTCAAAACAGAAAAGACAGCTGAACTATATATCACTCAGGGTTGGGCCTGTGGCTCATACTGTTTTCTGTTTTTGTAACTATATATCACTCAGGGGCGAGTCTGTGGCTCATACTGTTTTATGTTTTTGTAACTATATATCACTCAGGTTCGAGTCTGTGGCTCATACTGTTTTCTGTTTTTGTAACTATATATCACTCAGGGGCGAGTCGGTGGCTCATATTAATTTCTGTTTTTGTAACTAAATTGTCTTAGTATGTGTGCTATCTTACCTCATGCGTTCATGTATATTCTTAGCAGTGAAATACCTATCATTATTCGTTAATCTTAATCAAGTAACCATTTAATTATTCGAGTGGCACCAAATGACTAAACGTTTAATACCGAATGTGTCTTTGGATACTGAGGCATATTGAAAACTGTGTAATGTTTCAGCAGTTGTGTGGATACAAAAGTGTATAGTCGGATCTATAGTTACATATTGTCACAGTTTAACAATTCAAAGGGGCATATCCTTTTACTAGCAGATTTTCTTAATGAATTGCATGTATTTAAAGTAATAGATAAATGCATGTTTTCAAGAAAACAACTCAATTACGACATGACTTGTTTTCGCTAATTTTACATTTTGAGCAAACCGTATGATATTTGGTGACAATTCTTTACTTTTAAGTTATCAAAACATTACCCTCAGCTGATTTAAAAAAATTTAAATCCGGTCAAGCAACAGTGCGTGATGTGGATCAGTGGTAAAGCATTCGCCTCCGGATCGGATGGTCTCGAGTTCGATCCTCACCAGCGCCTAAGTAGTGGTAGTGTCCTCAGGCAAAAGACAGATAATTCAACAGTGTCTCTCTCTCTTCGAGGTTGATTCCATATAGAGTGAGTCTCGAGAGCGATTAATAAAAGTTGTAAGATATTGTTTTGAAATCGAGATTAAATAATTTAGTAAAAAATAAATAAACGGCGTTGTATAATCATCCAGTAGACGTGTTTTGTTCACGAAAATGCTCATCACTGTTTCAAAGAAACTTACAGAAAATTACGCAAAGTCACTGAGTAACCTGTAAAATTATGTTGCAGAATGTACTTCTAAACCGAAGTAAAAACATGCATGTATTAATAATAACACATTGTATATGATTCAATCTTAGATATATTGTGCGACAATATTTACCTGGCACTCATTAATCTTCGCCAATATCTTCGGTTATGATCGGGTGTGTTTTCGTTGTTTCAGTTGATTACCATATCGAACAAATATATTTGACCGACTAAAGTTCACACCGAAGAGACAGTGGCGTAATGGTAAGATGCCTTACTTGTATACAAGGTTTCATGGGTTCGAATCCTGCACATATACTTTTTTTTTTTTTTTAAGAGAATGGCTATTTCTATTTAATTTGTGACACTGTCTTAAGCACCATTTTTGCTTTTATATATTCTGTGATTGTTGGTTAACTTTGCTTTGTTTTCTGTATTTATTTTTATGTACTTATACTTACTATTGATATTCATGGCATTTTCTTCGAAGTTCTTCGATATATTAGCCGAGGCTATCTTATCTTTAGATCGCATCTGTTTTTCAAGATGATTTGCTTGTCGGCATTTTCAGTTCCAAATACAAAAGTATGCAGGACGACGGAGAAAGAATGCTCAAATAGTCATTAAAAAATCTTGAAACCCCGCTGAACAAAGACTATAGTGAATACATTTAATGCAACGAAACGATTAAAAAAAGGTAATACAAAAAATCAAGCATGACTCGAACCTGCATACGCTAGATTGGTATCCACTACACCATTGCGGAATGCGATATCTGGTACACTATGAAATTGATATTTTATATTAATCATTTGTTATATTTTTATCCGAAGATGACCGACCACATACCGACCACATACGAAATATTCATGAGTGCCAGTTCAATATTGGCGCATAATACCACTATAATAATAACAATTATAAAAGCTTTATTTACCGAACGCGATACATTTAGACATATGAACACATATATTCTAATTTCAATATGGCCTTCAAAGTTAAGAAACAAAAAAAGCATTATACTTAAAATAAATCACCTAGCAAAGTTAACACTGGAAAAAAATTTACACATAGGACTTTAAACTCATTCTAATAATAATACAAAAATGATATAAGAAGTAAATAAAAGTGAAATAATTATTGAGTCAATAAAATTTGTTATTTGCACGACAAGACAAATGTAATGTTCAGCATATATTACAGCATCCTTATAAAGATTTTCTTTAAAATACTTGTGCTAACGTCAGGCAGTAGAATAACAGCAATGACAAAACACACACTGCATGTGCATAGTGCACTTAGGTGTCCAGAAAAATAGGAAAACAATCGAAATATAGACAAAACGTTTCAGACACTCGGATTTGACTAACTTGGCAAAACACGTTAGTTCAGGCGATCAATAATAAATTCTATTTTTCGGATAAATAGTAGGAATGAAAATACAAAAATTTTATTCATTATTATTTACATCGTACTACAATACAATTATAACCTCTGTCTACTCTTCAAAATCATCGACATGCGTGCGTCCATTGTATCAGATCCGCCAAGATGCTTTTGTCTATGTGTTTACTTTTCTACCAAATATTTGTTGGTCAACGTGACTTTTCCCGCATTTGAATTTAAGATATACATTACAAACACACACAATTGACAAAATTCAGAGGGAAACGAATTTTAACAGACAAATAGTAATTATAGAACCATTATTTATATATCATATTTTTAAAGTCCAAGTGCAAAGCACTTTCTTCCGTTACACTTCTATAGTGTTTAGGTTTGTGGTAGCTATGGAAAAGATATTTGTAACAATAGTTGAATATAATTAAATAAAACAGACTAAAATGATGATATTAATTATTCCAATTTAAGATGAATGAAAGTTTCAAGTAGAATGAGTGAGAACGTCGATAATTTTTATTTTAAGTTTATATTAAAGCTGTTTGCTCTCTTGAATTGGTGGGGGAAAAACAAAATGTTTGAAACTGCCTAAAATTAACATATTTTAGAACGAATCATGAAATAAAATGGTTCCAGTATAAATTTCTGTGATGTTTTTCTGTAGTTTTGAAATTTTACGCGACCAAATTATAAAGCGTTGTAGACGCTTTTGGCATTCCAATATAAAAATATAGTATAGCGGTGCCGTCAAACCAAGCACACCAACATTTTCAACAGATTTTTTAAAATTGATATGAAGATTTGTACTTGTGTTTTAATTCAAGCCATTAGTTTTACATTTTAATGTTTATGATATCATGGAGAAATTAAATGTTTTACCGGAAACTGTAAACGAGCAGTTTTAATAGATATAACTTCATTCATTTCATAATTATACTATAGTATCTACATTTCCGTCAATCTTCATTGATGATAAGTGATAAAACGCTTCGTGAAAATTGATCCTTTTAAGTCTTTGACGAAAGCGATAAATGTACGCAATACAACTTTATAAACACGTAATTACGGAAGCCCTGGAGGGACATTTTTAGTTACTTCTTATTACTTGTTTCTTATTACTTATTTGTTATTACTTAGTAATAAGAAGTAACTAAAAATGTCCCTCCAGGGCCTCCGCATCAATGAGATCATTTGTTAACAGCAGAAAAGATAATAAAGGGGCAGGTGCAATCAAAAATGTTCAGACTCATCAAGCACACAGTCATACACGTAGGCGCACAAACGCACGCACACACATTTACATTCACGGCCCACTATAACAAGATAGACATTCGACATAGAGAAATGAATGTAACAAAATCCCATTTCAAATGTTAGAAGTGCAGCATGACTTTAATAACAAAAATCAATTTGTTATTTTTATGAATTATTGCATTCTTAAGCCAGTTACAGTTAAAATATGTTTAGCTTGTTTTGTATGTAAAATGTGCAACATAGTGCATGTATAAACTAAAACAAATGTACATGTTCTTATTCGTGTTATTGTACCTGTACATAGTATTACATGAATGTATGCACATTATTTCTAATTAGTAATTTTTATTAGTAGTTTTATTACTAAATAATGAGTGTTATTATTTCTTATTTATTTCACATTTGTAATGAAGACAGATGTAACTACAGTGGATAAAACTGTTTGGTTTAGTTGTAAAACCTGCAAAACTAAGCATGTGCCCATAAAATATACTGGCAAGAAGACCCAAATTAGGGCACATCCTTAGTTTTGATAGGCTTTACAAATGAACCATACGTTTCTTTCCGCTGTAGTTACGTCTTTCTTGGTAACATATAAGAAATAAGAAATAACATATCACAAATAACAAGTAAGAAATAACAAGTAAGAAATAACAAATAAGAAATAACAAGTACGAAATAACAAGTAAGAAATAATAATATTCATGCATGAATGATAAACTAATAACTGTTAAACAAATAAGTAATAACAAATTACTCCCATATAGGTCTATAATACTACGTACATGTACTATTACGCATACATACATGAACGTTTGTTTAAGTTACATGCATTATAATCACATTTACATACAAATATCTAAACATAAACTAAGTTCAATTTATATAGCTTAAGAATGCAATAACTCACAACTGATAACTAATAACAATTAACTAATAAGTAATAACTAATAATAAATAACAAATAAGTCACAAGTGCTAACAATAAATGTCCCTCCAGGGCTTCCGTACGTAATACTTTTATGTTGTTACAATTTAAAACTGACCTAAGGCGCTTTAGATGGTATTTCTTGCTATTTTTAGGAACCTGTTGGCACCTTGGACAGGGTCATTAGATTTTATCCTAAAAATATATTATTTGGCTTACCTCCATGATACGGAAATGTAACGTATCAACTTGATCTGTCTACCCTACTCGCCTCTGTACTTTATCTAAAACACAGTCAGACATTTGCCCTGATAGAAAACTTTGGTACAATATTGGTACATATTTCTTCATTTAAGCTAGAACATGCTCAATATCAGTTTTTAAAAAATGTCATTTTAATATATTTATGGAAGCATTCTTTAGAAAATGGCTTTAAAAATGTTACAGCAATGTATTTCTTGTCATAAAAAACAATGTCCATTATAAAGATAGATACAATTGTATGCATACTTTTGTCTGTAATACGCCGGTCACCTCTAAATTGAATTATAAACTATAGATATAAACAAAATACAAACTATATTTCATTAAACAACAAAAGCAAACTAAATTCTTATAACTATTCCCAATATACTTTTTTCAAATACAAATGTACACACCTGTAGTGGGCGGAGTTAAGTCATTATCAAGCTGACTGACACATATGTATGTATGAAGACAAATGTTTTCCTGTCATGAATGAAACTTATTTTCCATTTAGCCGATTTAATTACAGGAAGAAATCCATTAGTTTGTGTCATGCACGAGGATTTGTAACAAGTTGAACGTCTTCATAAACAAGTTGTGTTGCCGTCATGGTTTCAAATTTTTATTTTTGTAATACCCATGATCTTACTCTTTTGATGATTGGATAAAAGTTTTAAAAAATACAGTTATGCAAATACTTAACACAGTCTTTACTTTACTACAAAGAGGAAATTATTAAGTCTCGTAACATCAGTTTGACTTTAACGAGCATCTCTTTCTATTAAACTGCAAATATTACTATAAATACCAGTTAATTTGACTTTTAAATTAATGTGAGAGAAAAGAATCCAGATGTCACGTTCTTCGAATCCGCTTAATCGGAACACATGATCGCCAGAGAGTTCTTTTTGTGGTTTTCATTTTATATCTTGACCTTCTCTTGGCTTGTATGTTGCTTATAATATAAATGCAATTTTTACTGGGTTAATAAGGTCTGAGCCCCTAAACCCTGAAGGGTCTGCGGCCAACCCATTAAATGCAGATTAGATGTAACGGGCGCTGGAAATTAACTCAACACTCTTGAAGACATACACTACATCTAGCCGATTATATTCTCGAAACATAGATTATGTGTTCAATGAATGTAAAATGATAAATAAATACAATATTAAAGAAGAATGCCTAATTTTACCACAATTTATCAATATAGAGGTTTTCTGTAATAAATCGCATGCACACATTAATTGTACAACAACAACTCCCTACTGGCTAAAGTCCTAAAACCGGACACTTTTCAAACATAACTTTCGATAACTCTTGACAATGTTTTTATCTAGCAACCAAATTTTTACCGGTAGAAAGTTAGGTTCTTCTCCGAAACGAAAAGCAAACTTGTTAACCCATCAGATTAAATCAATCACAATTTTGAGGCCCGGCTGTGGGCTTACCAAATTGATATATTTTATTGACCAACTGTACCATGTTTCCGGACAGATAATTTAAATAGATTTGTTTAATTGTGATGTTAGCTTTTAAATTATGTTAACTGTATCAATCATTTGACACATTAATGAAGTATCAAGATGAAAGGTTTAACTTGTGAAATTATTGTTGCTGGGCCTCAGAAATATTGCACTTGCACAGTCTGTCACTTTCAACTTTTCCCCCGACAATGTAAGCATGCTTTCAGTGACTGACAAAATAAATAGTGAGATATCTGGTCAAATAGTTACATTAAACTGTTGTTGTTGCACTTTGTGGATAGAAATCAAGTGTCTGTTTGATCAACACCATAATTATGATTGTAAATATTAAGAAAATATTCACGCGTTTAAACAAGTGTCCGGTTTGATGGTCGTCCGAGTTTGGTGGTCCCCAACCAGTATAGATTATTGAATTGGTTACGGTACTGCAGCATATTTTAAAACGCTGCTATTTTCAATAATGACTGTGAATGCATAGCTTCAACTTTTAGGTTAGGTTATAATTGTACCGAATCTATCATTTGTGGTTTGAGGTTATTTAGTTCGACATTAGTTATAGGGTATGTCCCTTTAAGTTTTGTGAAGAATTCTAGAGTAGTTGTATCCTTAACTTTTACAATCCGGCTTCTGGCGTTGTAACTATACATTTACTCTCTACCGTGTTATCTTTCACCTTCAGTAATTCATTGAGATTTTATTTCTTTCTCGATCTTGCACTACTCGTGTAACAAACATGTATGCATTTCTTAGGCGTTTGCTCTAATATTTATGAAACTACTAGCTTATTATGGTATTTTCATGATTGTTGTTCCTATAACACTTTTCGCCGTCACAAAAACAAAACTTTCCAGAATGTTTACTTTCGTTGGGTTGAACAATAAATGTGTCGATAGGATACGGATGTCCCAAGTCAATCTTACAGAACAAAGTTTACTTAAAATTTAAAATACCATTCTTTTTTGTACAAAACACATCGTCTTAAGTCAAAACGGTCCATATTTTATGTAAGAACCAAACCTAAACTGTATCTTATGATCACAAAACTACATAATTCCTTATTAAAATCCATGTAACCTTTCGATAGATATCGATCGGAAACCACCATTTTGCTGAAATATAAGTTGAAAACGGGCCAAAACATCTGTAATAATCTGTAGATTGTAACCAAACTCTAACATGACCTGTATCGTATGATCCTAAACCTACACGTAATAAAATTCCATACAATTTTGATTTTTCTGAAAGTTAAGTCGCAAAACTAGTCATACATACTGTATACATATATAGTCACTCCTATAATAATTCGTAGTTTATAACTGAAATCGAAATTGACCTGTATCTTATCATTATAAACGTTGATGTGAAATATGATTGTATACAATCAATGCAACCTTTAAAAAGTTATTGATCAGAAATCACCATTTTTTCTGAAATGTAAGTCGAAAATGGGTCATTTCTCCTGCAAATAGTCGTAAATTCGTAAATTTTACCAAAATTCATCTTTTTACCTGTATCTTATGTTCATATACCTAAATGTAAAATGTAATTTTGTATATTATTGATATTTTGTGATGTTGAGTAATGTCTGCAGCTTTAAATAAATTTCATTAATAACCGCTTAACTTTTACACTCATGTAAAAGCCATCACAAACCGTTTTGACAAGATTCTGTTTAAATTTCAAAAAGTACAGATATGAATTTCAGCCTTACTTGTCTGTGCGGTTTTGGCAGTAAGGTTAATTTTATAAAATATAGTCAAATGGTCAAATACAAAATAGTGATTTTACTATAATTGTTAACATGCCGTCACGTGGCGTTTTCCATCATCACGTGGTATCTTGTGAAGACAGGAGATCACCCAAGCACTTTGCTAAACGACGACTACTATTACTTAGTCAGGTTTAGCGGTGACGCAACACATTTGTTAACAAAAAAGAAATCCGATTTTTGGAGTTAAATTAAATCGGAAATTGCATTAGTGTTTGACCCCTTTTTAGCTCAGATTTTCAAATAAAGTCTTTGTTTAAAAACTAACTACTGAAATCACTTAATTATTAAGAGTTCGCTTTTATAGAAAGCACTTTAGCTCCGCCCAAAATACATGTCAGGTCAAATGAGGTTAACACTAAGTAAGTACCCATAGGGTTTCCTAATTGTTAAAATTTGACTTAATAAACACTTACTTATACATAGAAAGTTCGGTCAAATAATAGGCAGATGTTTTACTAGGACAAAAATAGATCCCAATCTCCAAACATACAAAATATTCGATACGATATAAAACTTCTTCCTTTGGAAACCAGTTCTTAAAATACTCTTCCATATGAAATTTGTACCACTCGAATATAACAGAAGAATCTACCAAAGGTCTTCAAAATGCAATACACGATAGCTTTCGTGTATCGGTAGCTAAAAATTGAAGGGCTAATAATTAAATAAAGAAGGTAGTGCATTAGAAGTTTTGATTAGTATATATACTGAACATATCTTGCGTTTGGATAGATCCTTTGAAAATATCAAACAAAGAAATATATATACATTGGGCTTCTAACCAAGACAAGTTTTAAGTACGTTTATCTAAAAAGAAAAAATTAGAGTAAAACAACGCAGGCAATTAAACATACAGAAATCCAAACGCACACGGATGCAGACAGACACATAGCCTCTAAAAACAATGGCACATATATGACATGCACACAAAATACGAACAAAAACAGCACAGCATTTTCTATTGAATGATCTTATAAATACTTTAATGTCATTTTAATGTTTTAGCGCGACTATTTAAACGTATGTTAATTATTAGCAAAATTTCATTCACAAATATTGTAATTATATCCAAAAATGTCGTTTTCATTGCATATATCCTGGCACTTAACATTTACTTTACTTTCACAGTATTTATGTTTTACGCTATTTTGCACACAAAGGAATACAAAGGTGAACAAAACATGGGAGGCGTGGATTTTCATTAGTTTAATTTGTCAAATCTACACGTCGTTTAATGAAGAATAGGACTATAAAACGGAAACCTTACTGTCAAAATGACAATGGTATATAAAAGCTACGTGAGCTTTTCTGCGTTGTTAATGTGACGTTTTAACTGTGTGTATAAAATGACAGAAAGTAAATCGTAACTTTTGGAACAGATAGCGCATATCATTTTGAAATGAAGAGTAGGACCAGACTGCTAAATATACCGCTGCAAAATCGCAAGACAATACAGAAACGCTGGTAGGTTACAATGAGCTACAAATGTGATCCCTGTAGATTTAGAAATAAGCGATCGAAGGCAACATTCTTCTGCCAAAAATGTATGGAGTATTACTGTAAGCGGTGCAAACGTCATCATTTAAAGTTTAGGCTTACGATCGGGCATCTAGTGACCGAACTGAGACACAAAGAGGAGGATCAGAGTAATGGGAAAATTTCAGCTCACGACACGGACCTCAGCCGTGAGCAAAATGGATATAGTACCGTAACAGATAGCGATTCAAATCCAGGTACAGTTGTTTAATTCATAGTCGTTACCGATCGACTATGGAACTGAAATTAGTTGACATTTTCTGAATTATTATTGATTTTATGTCGCTATAATTATTTCAATCTGAGCATCTTTAAATGTTCCGAAACCTAAGATTTTCCAAAAGAAACATGCAGTATTATTCTCGCTACTTACTTATAAAACGATATTGCATTTACAAAAAGTAGATTTAGAAACGACTTTAATAGCTATAAGCAAGAGTTCAATGGAAAGAAACTTCGCCAAACGTAAAAGATTCAGCATTAAGAAACACTGTAATATAGTGATTCTCGCATGTTTTGTATATATCTTTAATTAATCTGGGAACATTGATTACCTTGATTGTTTTATGGAAGTTTGAATTTGTACTCATTATTTAGTCTAGTAAATTAACGCATGCATGTACTTTCAAGATATTGGTTTTTCATGTATGTGTTAAGGTTTAAAGCTTTTTTTGGGAAGCTGGATCTGTATCCCGGCCAAGTTTACTTGGTTCATTAACATTTACTAATTCAGAATTGATTGACTATTTAGGTACATTAACCTGATATACTGAAACATTTATACAAAGTAATAAACATTGTTTCTAAACTTTTGGTCATTTTGGCTTACTTAGTATATACTTTTCTTCAGTAACTGGCAACGCCGGAGAAAGATGATATATCCAAAATATCAAACCACTATTGCATCAGAATGTGTAAAACATAATAGTGATAATCTGTCAAAATAACTTGTCAGTTCTTTTCATTCTCTTTAAAATTGGATTCTTGGTGAAGAGAATCAAAGGTCCGTCCGTTCTATTCGTTTAACAGTATTCATCTTAATAAAGTAATACGATGAACTAATTTAAACCCTTGATTGCGAAAGAAATTGTGGTGTACATGTAATAATATATTTTGTTGTAGTACATGTAACCTGAATAAATAATATGCTATTTGTAGGATACATGTATGCCTCTCTAATACATTCGCTAAGTGTTCTAATATTTGTCATCACTTGCTACTTTGATTGGTACAAGAAAATACAATAATTATTTAAAGTTTGCCTCTTATCCATTTTCTTAAGTGATTTATGAGCAAACAGAATTAAACTGTATTTCATAATAGAGCAGTAATAAAGTCCTGGCGACATGTTGAAATGTCTGCATCGAGTGTTCATTAAGTAATTCAGCTGCATACAATATGGGTTAATTGATAATTAAAAGCAAATCACGTATTAGCTAATGCAATTACACAAGTGCGGGATGCACATAATTATGCCAAACATTTTGTGCTTATGTAAATGTAATTTACTAATTAGCTGTGATTATCATACGCATGTATAAATATTATTAAAAAAATCTACGGACAGCCTTTAATTCAACACACAAATTAAATTTAAAATGGACCTCGCCCGGGGTCACTTAATTTTAAATTGTCTTATTTAGGAAAAACTTTAAAAATCTTTTTTCTCTGAAACCACAAGGCCTAGAAATAAGATATTGAACTACCAGTAGGCATAGATCTCTATCAAGAATGTTAAAATCATTACCCCCGGTCAAAATTGACCTACCCAGGGGACACTTGATATATAAGCTTATATTGGGACAACATAAAGAGGGAGGGGGGTGGGGGCGGGGCACAAAAACACATTTTGTATTGTATATCAAAATGGCCGCTTGGGACTGTAGTTTCTGAACTGCTTGATGCAGTTGTCAAATCCCTGACGCAACATGAATATTTGGGGTCTAATTTACATTTCCCTTAAATACTTTAAAAAGAAGAAAAGAATTTTACACGAAATTATTACCCTTTGACGCACACGATATATGAATAATTTCATAATATTCGATAATAACAATTTGTGTACATAGATAATGTGCATTAAAGTTACCTGTTCGGCCATAGCAATATATAAGAGAGCGATGTAGTTTATCCCTAGAAATAGGCCTTATTTACTCATCATGTTGCATCACAAAATGCCTAGAGTTCCATTTCACTCATTTCTACCTAAAATTTTCATCAACCAGTCTTAGAGTGTTTCCCAAGCGAGGCACCTTTAACAATTAAACATAACCTCGTTGACTGACTGTGTTGGCCTTAACTTAATTAGACAACTTTAACAATGTTAACTGTATTAAAATATTAATTTGGAGTGTCCCCATGACAAGTATTTTATCTTTCTTCAATGAAACAGCAAAATATAACACATTTAAGACTTACATCTATAACAGTCATTATGTAGCTTAGCAATACGACACAATATAATCGTGTTGACGTGTCGCAAAACCACGCTCATTTACCCATTCGTAGTATGTAGTACAAACTTCATGTTGGCCACCTGTAAACACTTGTGTCATTTAGATAGAGGTCGTACTGCTATCCTCATCAACGGTACGACTGTTTGAAAGTTTATATACATAATATTCTACTTATTAGAATTTATTACCCACAGGACAAATGAATATCAGGCAGGTCGGAATTTTTTTTTTTAATTTTTCAGTTTACGTAAGAAACTTGCTGCTGTAGGTTAGGTTGGTTCAGCAGGCGTCTGTAAAGTTACACTTTGCATAATTTATTATATGTAACGCACCGAGAATAATCCGTAACACACATACTTAATCTTGATTTGGATATACTAATTCACTGCCTTAGGTTTCAATTTGACTCATTTTGCCTGATAAAAACCTAGGCCTTCGATTGTAGTTTAGCTACATGTTTCAAAGCAAAATTGCATCTAAGTTTTAAATCGAAGTTCTGCTTTTGTTACCGAGCAGGCATCTTGTTTCACGAAGATCGCAACTGTAATTGGACGAGTTTCTAAAACTATTTCGATTGATTTTAATTCAGACTTGTTATAGGAAATGAATATTAGGTTTTGTATGCACATGGTTTTAGAGAATTTGAGATTGATCGATTGAATTTGGTTTATTTTGATCAAACTAAAATTGTGTAATGATTTTGTTTGCAGATAAATTATGAATCCGTTTTGAGTTTCAGAGATTATCTTGAATATCACCCTATACGTTTCCCCCTTCACGTTTTCCTGACGTTCCGCTTGACCGATATGTTGTTTGATTATTGCGGTCATTTCCCGCATTTCTAGCGACAGTCCTAAAATAACTGCCAATCACAGACCAATAAGGTTTACTTTTCATATCACACAAGGAAAAAGGAAGCAGCCGACATTGTCATGAAAACATCAAAATGTCGTCCAAAAGTCAGATATCACGTTGGTTAATTGATTAGATTTAGCTGAGTAATTGATAAATGTTAAAATTATCTTGACACTTAAATGTATGTTTTAAGAAGTATGTAAAACTTTATCTTATTTGATAGGTATAACACACTCTTAAACACGGCTAATTGCAAAAAGAAGGAACATGGTGTAATCGAATATGTATCTTTTATAAAAGGTGATATCGGATGATACCGGGGAGTACTTATCGAGGCCTACCGATGTTTTTTATTATTTATGCAACTACTTTCAAATTTCCTTTTTCACAAATTATAAGAAGGAATTAAAGTCAATTTTTTACTCTTTTTTTTGACGTCATCAGCGTTTAAATTTTAATCTGTTACCGCTAATGCCGTTCTTCATTAATGACTTACAGACAGACGAAACGTAAATGAATAATTACATGAT